>APFE030431123.1:25603-39783 GCA_000404065.3 Pinus taeda
ATTATATAAGCCTGAAAACCAATCACTGATTGGCAGTCTTATACAGAAAATACAGGTGAAAATCAGAACCTTCTGATGCCCTATATTTTCCAAAAAAATATCTCTCTTATTTCACAATTTCATGTCACTTCACTTCATTTCACTCCACTTCACTTCATTTCATTCCACTCCACCCCATTTCACTTCATTTCATTTCATTCCGCCAATACAAGTCTATTCATGACCAGTTTTCATTCACTCAATCATCATTCATCCATCTCCATTCAGTCATATGTTCATTGTATCAGTTTTTGCAGCTAAATCTTGTTTCCACAGCTACAAACGGATTCCACAGCTAGTTGTTGTTTTCGCAGTTGGCACTTTGTTATTCAACAATGACAGTCAGATGTTGGCCAAATAATAAAAAGAACCAAATGCAGGTATAACAAAGGAAATCTTCTGAAGACATGAAGCACCTAAAAGCATCAACGAGGAGCAGCTAATCAAAGGTTAAGGGACGAAAGTGGCAAAAATTCCAAGGTATGAGTAAGATTCATTTCAAATAGCATTCAAAGCACATTTTTATATAGTTATGAAACCATGGCTCCATTATATGTAATGATTGGTATTGATAGTTTCCATAATCGTTCCACGACCTTTACATGATTCCTCCACAAACCTTGCATTAATTTTTAACCGGCCTCATGATCAGCCTCTGGATTTAACTCGTTTTTTATTCTACTTTGACACTCCACCTATTAAACCGGGTAATTATGGGGATGTTGTTGATTTGATCATGGCTCTTCTCCGTCGCACAAATTCCGCAGCCATTTTGTAAACGTGCTAACATCTACTCCGTAGCCATCTAATTCAAAACTCTATCGGGCTCACTTCACTCCCCTACCGTTCTATTGAAGTTACATTTGTATCTCTACCCTGTTCACATAAGCCTCCGCTCCGCTCTGTTAACTCATTCCTGCTACGTGTTCTCTATTTCTCCATCTACAATCACTAGTTTTTCTCCATAAACCTTGTCCATTCCCCACTAACCCAGCCGTCTCACCTCCATTCATCCATTACCCACGCAGACGTATTTTAAGGCAGGAGGAGAGGAATGGGTCTTTTGTTGAGAGCAGAACCGGAATGGCCCAAATTCATGGAGGGGTATCCACAATTGAAAAGCATTCTAAGGAAGGCACAGTGGCTGCGGTTCATTCAAAAATTCAGAGGCTACAATAAGGAAATTACAAAGACTTTTGTGAGGTCTTTTAACGGCCTGGAGGTTGAAGTTGGAGACCTTAAGTTTTCAGTCACTGAGGCATCTATAACAGCTGCTATGGAACTCCCACAAGAGGGGGAACAGTGGCTCAAGAACAAAATATTTGAAGAGAGGGCCTAGAGGGTTATCCTACGCAATCCAGGTATGGATATAACTATTTTTAAATGAGGAATCCCTATCTATGCTTTAGAAGAAAATTTGGCTAGTCTATTATTGATTATCCAAAATTTCATTACATGTGAAGGACGTTTTGGGTCCATGTATATGTACCACACCCGGTTGCTGATGAATTTCTTAGAAAATCAAACCCTCAACCTGCCTTACTTTTTATTCAATAGCCTAAAAAATATGTCTACAACTGTCCAAAAGAATTTGGAGGACATAGAACCCCACCTGTACCATCAAGAGCTTGTGAAAATTTTAATTGAAAAACAATTGAAGGAAAAGAAGGACACCTGGGAACAGTTTTTGGTTAGAAACTTCTTTCAAGATCCACCTGAAACACTAGAGAGCAGCTCAGAAAGGAAGAGTAGGAGAAATAAAACCAGTGTGAGAATTCAAGACACTCCTACTAACATAGCCAAATAAATTAATCAAGAAGAGAAGCTGGCTGAAAGTAAGAAAGAAAGAACCGAGGATAGGAACAGAGAAAATTAAAGGGGAGAAGAAACATTGAGGCTATCTATCAAACCCCAGAACCTTCCTCAGAAGAGGACCACCAAATACTGTCTGAAAGACTAGTTTATCTTCAGGAACAATTAGTTGTAGCAAAGAAGAAAGGGAAAGAAAAGCAGAGTGTAGAGAAAGAGGATACTAGCTCACAAAATTTAAGAAGTTTCAGACTTAAAGGGAGATTGAGGATAGTACAAACTAAAGGGCCCCACTTCATTGACTTAGGAGGGTAAACACCGGAATAGCCTCCAACAACCCCTCTTGGTTTTGGCCCACACCATACTCCTTTTTCTCAGCCAGATTTTGATATGATTCCCTCTCGGCCAGATTTTGAGATCAGTCCTTCTCAACCAGATTTTGGGGTCAGCCCAAGAAAGACTACACCTGAGATAGACCCAAACCAGCAAAATATGTATGATTATATCGAGTTGTTGGAGAAGACTGCCACAAATCCGGGAACTTCATCTACCCAGCCTAATGCAGCACAGGAAACTCTAATCCAATCACCGAAACAGGAAATTTTTGAACTAGAGGTCTTAAATAGACACATCAAGAGAGAGAATGAAAAATTAAAGGAACAAAGCAGGTTGGATAAGATCATTCACGACAACACCATGTTGCATCTTAGATTGTGGTAGAAGAAGAATAGAAAGTTGAAGAAAAAGATCAAGAGGTTGAGTAGAGATCTTATCAACCTCAAATTCAAATGCTTAATGAGAAAGCCTAGGATTATGGTGGTGCTAAGAAAGAAGAGAAGAAGAGTGGATGTGCTAACAAAGGTCTCAAAACACATGAATTGAAGAGAGGATGGTCAAATTTTTGGTTGCATGGGGACATGCAACACCTTCACAGTGGGGGTATGTTGAGCCCTGAAACTACATATCTCCTACACACTTTCCTAGACTTTTTCCCCTCACCTGGACCTCATAAGCTATCAAAAATCATTGCATATTGATTCTAAAAGAGCATTGAAATGGTTTTCTAACTATGTTTTTGTGTTTTCTGTTTGAAGTAGATTTTTCTCATGAGCTGCGGAATGCAGCCACTTTCCGCAGCTGATTCAACTTTCCACAGTTGTTTTTGTTAAACTCCAGGTTGCAGGTGTCATCAAGAAGAACAAGGCACGTGGGCAAGTTAGAAATGACCTAGACATGGATCAGGTCCTATTCGTTCAGCTGGATTCATTAAGGAAAGTCATGGTCAACGGTGGTCAAATGGTGGTCCAACGAAGGAGTCTTATGGCAACCGGACTCTATTTTTAAACACGTGAAGGATTTTGAAGGATTCGTGGCTGTTCCTAGATCCCTGGGGATATGTTGCCACCTGTAGACTACCCCACAATGTGAATCTAACAGCCACTCTTGTTAGATTGAATAATCTTGGCAACCAGTATGCTAAGTTTACGGGTGCTGTCCGTTTTACGTGTCCTCAGTTAAGGATCTTTCATAGGAAAACAGTTATAAATTTTTGTTATAAATAACGTGTTTCTACACACATATAGTTAGTCTTTGTTGATGTAATTTTGTTGTTAAAGTTCATTGTGTCGTGACACTAGTCTTGTTGTTGTAACTCTGTTTTGAAATATAAATAAGACTTTGTTTCTACATGATTGCGTGAGCATAATTCTTGACTGATAGCCTGTCAACCGAGGCTATGCAGAGGGCCCCTACATGCTGAGGTTTCATTTTTCTTATTGCTATAAAGTTTTATGCATTGTCTCCTTATTTCCATTGCACATATTCCATAGTTATCCACCTGTGTATATTTCATTTGTTATGGTAATTAACATTTCATTTTTGTACATGATCTTTCAGCTCTGTATATTGTTGATAACACTGATCAGTGTGTGTGTGTTTCAGGATAGAGTAGGCCCGGGCATTTTTCATACCATCTTTGCAATAACTAGTGATATGGAATTAGTCTCTCTGCTGACTTTGCTTTTCTTAGTCTTTTAATTCCAAGTATGCTTTGATTTCAGTTTTATTTACTTGCTTTATTAGTTAGTTTAAATATCATATTGCTCATATCATTGACGTTATCTCCTAAAGCCATAACTTAGACTACCTGGCGAGCTCTCGGACTATGAATGATGTGATGGGTTTTAGTTTACTTTTCTACTAATTAGATATCAACTTTGCTTCATATCATGACCGTATCTCCTTAAATCCATCCATAGCTTAGACTACCTGCGAGCTCTCCGGACTTATGAATGATGTGATTTGATTTTTTTTGCTTTACTGCAATTAGATATCACTTGTCGTATCATGACATTATCTCCTAAAGCCATAGCTTAGACTACCTAGTGAGCTCTCGGACTATGAATGATGTGATTTGATTTTAGTTTTACTTTTCTGCAATTAGATATCAACTTGCTCATATCATTGACATTATCTCCGAAAGCCATAGCTTAGACTACCTGGCAAGCTCTCGGACTATGAATTATGTGATTTGATTTTAGTTTTACTTTTCTACAATTAGATATCAACTTTCTCATATCATTGACGTTATCTCCTAAAGCCGTAGCTTAGACTACCGAGTGAGCTCTCGGACTATGAATGATGTGAATTGATTAGTTTGATTTGTTGAATGCAATAGCTTAACTCATTTTTTTTCCTGTACTTAGATAAGTAGAAGAGATAATGGTTTCATGATCATTAGTTCATTATTTGTTTGATTTGAATAGCAACATATTTTTATTTTTGTTCAAGTATTAATTTCATCACTAGCATGTTTTAAGACCTTCTGAAGTGTTAAGTTCTGGAAATCATTATAGAGGACATAATTGCCTTAAAATACCCAAACTTGCCTTCTAAAGTATTCTTAAAACTTAGGGATAGGGTTATCATTTGCATTAGGATACAAAGCAAGATAAAAACCCCCAAAACAAAATAAAAATCAAAAGCGACAAAAAGTAAGAAAGAGGTTGTCTTGCACATATAGTGCGCCACACTTCACCAGCTTACGAATCCTGGATTGATAATTAATGTAGCAATTTAGGACACACTAAATTGAATAAATGACCACCATTCTCACCTTTACCATCATCATCATTCAAGAAGCAAAGGAAATGATCACATGCATGAGGATTTTAAGAAATCCAAGCCACCCACATTTGATGGGGATATGAAGAAAGAAGAGGACACAAAAGCTTGGTTGTTGGGAATGAAGAAACGTTTCAGAATACATGACTATTCTGATAATATGAAAGCTAGACTTGCTACCTATAGCTTAAAAGGAAAATCTGACATATGATGGGAGGACTTGAATAATATTGGAACCATTATTGAGAAATAATTGACCTGGGATGAGTTTGGGAAGCTCTTCGTAGAGAAATATTTTTTCTAAACGCTATTATGATAGTAATGCCAAAGAGTTCTATGAACTCAAAATGGGTTAGTTAACCCATGATGAGTATGTCACCAAGTTCTTAGAACTATTGAGGTAATTTCCATATATCAAGGATGAAAAAGCCAAAATTTAGAGATTCATTAGTGGGTTGCCTATGTCATTCAGAGATAAAATTGATTTGTTGAAACCTCAAACCCTAAAAGTTGTTATCAAGAAGCTAGAGCATTGTTATGAGCAAGAAAAACATAGACCTAATATCAAAAGTAATTGGCAGGCCAAAAGCAGTGCTATACATAAGAATAATGGGCCCAAGAAAATCTTAGAATGGAGAGAGGGTAAGCATCTAGCTCATACAAGAAAATCTCAACATAACACCAATGTTTCTATTAAGAAAAATGTGCAACAACCGACATTAGTACAACCCAAGTTTGAAGGCCAAGAGTCACTCAAATGTTGGACTTATGGTGAGAACCACAGAAGAATAGATTGTCCACATCAGCAAAATGCCGGACCAAGGATTTACAATGCTCAAGAGGCTTGCACGGTGGGTGAGGCAGCTTAGAGTATGCCAAGAATTTATGTTGCAGTGGATAACCTCCAAGAAGATCACTAGGAGTCCATCATTGAGATGGAAGGTAAGTTTCAAGAGAAAAGTATTTCTATTTTAATTTATCCATGTTTGAAATATAGCTATGTCAGCCCAGAGCTTGTTGAGAAGTGTGGTTTGGGAAAGGAGTTGCATAAATAACCTTGGTTGGCTCAGTTGGCAATTGGGACAAAGAGAAGGATCAACCATTAGGTAAGGTCATGTGTATTCAAGCTCAGTGACATGCCCACGATAAACCATTTGAATGTATTTCCATTGGGTGTATATGGCATTTTGTTGGGCATGGACTGGTTGTATTTACATCGTACCAAGGTAGATTGCTATGAAAAATCAATTGAATGCTTTGATGAGAAAGGAGCAAAAAGAGTGTTGCAGGGTAGGAAAAATCTCATTTCAATAAGGATGATCACTACTATGCAAGCTAAACACAACAACAAAAAGGGATGCACACTATTTGTAGTGCATATTTCTAAGGATGAGATATTTGACAGAGAAATAGAAGATGAGGAGGCTGAATTGCTACAAAGGTACCCTATTTTGCAGTAGTATGCAGATATCTTTCCAGTGGAGGTTCTTGGATTACCTCCTCACATAGAGAGAGATTTATCTATTGATCTGGTACCAGGAGAAACACTAGTATCCAAGTTTCCCTATAGGATGAGCACCCCAGAGTTGTTTCAGCTGAAATTATAACTAAAGGAAATGCTTGACAAGGGCTACGTAAGGCCAAGTTTGTCCCCATGGGGAGCACCAACATTTTAGAAAAGAAGAAATATGGAACACTCAGATTATGCATTGATTATAGGCAGTTAAATAAGGTGGCCATCAACAATAAGTACCCATAACCAAGGATTGATGATCTCTTTGATCAGTTGAGGGAAACAATTGTTTTCTCCAAAATTGAAATGAGGTTAGGCTACCATCAAATAAGAACCAAGGAAGAAGACATGCATAAAACTACTTTCAAGACAAGATATGGTCATTATGAATTCATAGTGGTACCTTTTGGGCTTACCAATGCCCTTGCCATGTTCATGCGCCTAATGAACAGTGTGTTGCATCCTTATTTGGACAAGTTTGTCATTGTGTTTTGTAATGACATACTGGTGTATTCTAAGACAGAGGAAGAGCATGAAAAACATCTGGATGTAGTGTTACAATTGTTGAGGGAGTACAATCTCTATGCAAAGCTTAGAAAGTGTGATTTCATCCAATCAAAGATACATTACTTGGGGAATATTATCTCCAAGGAAGGAATCTCGGTTGACCCTGAAACGTTCAAAGTATTAATGGAGTGGCCAAGTCAAAAGAATGTAGATGAGGTTATATCATTCATGGGATTGGCAGGATATTATAGAAGATTTATCTAGAAATTATCCAAGATAGGCCATCCCTTTACAGCCTTACAAAAAAAAAGGAAAAAGATTTTAGTAGACTACATGATGTGTAGAAATCTTTGAGTTGTTAACGCAATTGCTCACCAATGCACCAGTGCTAAGAATTGCATATCCTGACAAGGATTTCATGTTGTGTACAGATGACTGCAAAGAGGGATTCGGTGGAGTCTTAATGCAAGAAGGGAAAGTAGTATGCTATGAGTACAGGAAGTTAGATGAACATGAGGTGAATTATGTAACCCAAGATTTAGAATCGGCTGCCATCATTCATGCCTTAAAAATGTGGAGGCATTACCTCCATGGCAGGAAATTTACACTCATGGGTGAATGCATGAAGATGGGTTACACTTTTGGGCCAAAAGTGGTGATGAAATTTCAAAATTTCTTTTTCACTGAATTGAAGCCCTCAAAATTCGTATAAGCCTTGTGAATTTTGATTTGGAGTAAAAAATACAATTTGTGGAGAATTATGTTGTTGTCCTAATGATATTTTTTGTAAAAAAAATTTAGTGTCACACAATTTGTCAGTTTTCCATTAAATGAAATGCTTGTCCTTTTGGCACATCTTAATAGGTATGCATGTGTTCGTGTAGCATAACTTAGTCTAAAATGCGTAATTAAAAAAACAATTATATATATAAGCATTATCTACGTGGAGAAAACTATGTTTTTCATATTAAAAAATATGTTTTATGCAAAATTATATTTGTTATTATTTGTCGAAGGTTTCAAAGTAATATTTCAATTGCATTTTGCAGACACATGTTCGCATAGGAGTTTCTTTAATTGTTTAAATAAATTGAAAAACCAAGAGTACCCTTTTGAAGAGGACTTGTAAACGAAGATAGCAGTATTTTTTTAAATTTTCTC
The DNA here is from genome assembly GCA_000404065.3 of Pinus taeda. Classification (NCBI taxonomy): domain Eukaryota; kingdom Viridiplantae; phylum Streptophyta; class Pinopsida; order Pinales; family Pinaceae; genus Pinus; species Pinus taeda. Next base: position 33,756 of record APFE030431123.1, read on the forward strand.
GTTGTGTATATTTTATGTTATTGATTTTTTATTCAGCCCCTTTGAAATTGTCAAACCCATGTTATTTCAAGCATTACGTTTAAAAGAAATTAGATGAAAAGTATCATATGAATTTGAAAGTTTCAAACTCAGATGCCATTGGATAGAGAATTCTTTCACGAATCCAACATAATCAACTCTGCCAATTAAGGAAAAATTCTTCACTAAATATGCTAGGGTACAAAATGGTGTTGCAAAGAAATTTATAAAAGGGGAGCTAAAAGTATATTTTTTAGGTGCTTGCTAACTTGATCAAGTACTTAAAATGCTCGACCACACACTTCAAATAAAATTTCAAATAACTTGATAGATGGTTTAAGAAACCCTCTATCGAGCACTTAACGTGTTTAAATAGAGGCTCGATATAGATTTAAGGCTCGATCTACATTTAAGGCTCGATCTAGATTTAAGGTTCGATCTAGCTTTAAGGTTTGATCTAGCATATAGGTTGATCTAGATTTAAGGCTCAATTGAGCCACTTTTTTTTAATTCCACACCTAGATTGTATTGGAAGGAAATTTCAAAAACATGGCTCGATCGAGCTCCTAGATAACGTCGGGTTACACAAGAACTCAATCGAGGGTTTTTTTTAATGCTTGATCGAGTTATCTTTAAGCCTTCAAACAACTTGATCGAGGGCTCAAAGGTTTCTTGAATGAGTTTTAGTTTTCACACAAAATGCGCCCTCTCTTGCCAAAAAGTGTAACCCATCTTGAAAAGTTTTATGATTTGCAGGACAGATTTAAGAAAACTATTAGTTGTAAAACCAGCAGTGTAGCCATGAAATATGAGGTCATTAATTTGGGAACTAAAGATAAACCTCAAAACGTAAATTTGGGAATTAATTGAACCCCTCGAGAAAAGGTAGATTGTATATGTCTATTTAAAGAATTTAAAGACATATTTTCATTAGAGTAGGAATACCCTAAAAATTTTGATCCAAACACTATACAACATAAAATTCTCATTAAAATTCACACCAAGCCTTTTCAACAATATTTGAGGAAAATACATCCCAGCTTGGATTCGGTTGTCAGGAGTGAGTTGAAAAAACTCTTGACAGCCAAGATAATCTTCCCTAGTCCTGTCAAAAAGAAAAGTGGATACATTTGTCTTTGTGTTGACTTCATAAACTTTAATAAAGCATTTGATAAAGGTAATCACCCAGTACCTCCCATGGATCAAATCCTACAACGGGTTTTGGGCTCTGAGATGATTTCCCTCTTGGATGTTTTCTCAGGCTATAACCAAGTTATGGTGGCTCCCTCTGAACAGTTAAAAACAACCTTTAGAACTCCATGGGGAACATTAACCTATATAAAAATTCCCTTTGGCCTAATCCTAGAGCAACTTTCCAACAGGTAATGGATATTGCTTTTAGGGGGTTAATTAATGAATGTGTAATGAATTATTTAAATCATATCATTGTCTATTCAAAAAAATATCTAATTGTATTACCCATCTTAGAACAGTGTTTGAGTGTTGTAGAATATTTGGCATTTCATTAAACCCTAAAAATTCCATATTTGTTATCACAGAAGGAAAACTGCTAGCATTATCATATCAAAATAAAGTATTATGATTGACCCTGAAAGAATGCATGACATTGATAGTTATCTCCCCCCTAATTCTAAAAAGGCCATGAAGTCATTCCGTGGTAAAATAATTTTTGTTGGATGATTCATCCCAAGCTTTTCTGAAATAGTAAAACCACTTCAGGATCTTGTAAAGAAGAATATAGTTTATAAGTGGACTTACCTAGAAAAACAGGGTTTTGTTACCATAAAATAGACTATTTATGAAGCTCTTGTCTTGATGAGCCCTGAATTTTCTAAGGATTTTATATTGTACACATTTTCTTCTGATTCTACTTACGTTGTTGCCCTTACATAGAAAACAGAGCATGATACTTAAATTCTCATTACATTCATGAGTTATGATTTTAAGGGAGTTGAATTAAATTACCTAAAAGTGGGTAAAGAAGTCTTTGCATTATTTAAGGTTGTAAAACATTTCAGATATTATTTTCTTAAATTGAAAACTAGGGTAATAGTCCCCTATGTAGCAATAAAAAATTTACTTGTGTAGAAAGAATTGGGAGGAAAAAGGGCCCACTGGATGACATCTCTCCAAGAGTATGACTTGGAGATTAAACTTGCTCAACTAATGAAAGGCCAAGATCTTTATAAGCTTGTTGTTAAGTTTGTCAACCTGCCTAATCAAATTCCTTGTTCTAATAATGAAATATCTATGTTGCAAAATGAAGCTTTTTGCCTTCCAGATGATCCTAACTATTGGTATTCTGACATCAGGTTTTATTTGCATAATGGAACAGTACCATTACATCTTGATCCCAAAAATAAAAGATCATTAAGGTTGAAAATTTCCCCTTATAAATTGAATAACATTATATTTCGAAAGAATTATGATGGTGCTTTATTTCATTATCTAGAACAAGGTGATTCCCAACAAGTACTCCATGAAATCCATTCAGTTTTTACCGATGGTCACTTTCGTAGAGATACCATTGCTCACAAAGTGTCAAGGGTTGGGTATTGGTGGCCCGCATTGTTCAAGAATGCTCATTCCCTAGTACGTAAAGGTGAGACTTGCCAAAAAACTACTAGTAGGGTTAAAAAGGTATCTTTTCCCACTTGGCCTATTACTGTTGAAGCTCCCTTTCAGCAATGGGGCCTTGACATTGTTGGTCCCATGAACCCTCCATCCTCTCAACAACAAAAATACATTTTTAAAACTACCTATTACTGTAACATATGGGTAAAGGTGATACCTTTACGAGTAGTCAATACCAAACAGGTAATTGTATTTTTGAGTTATAATATTGTTACTGATTTTGAGGTTCTAGAATCACTAATGTTTGACAATGCCTCTTACTTTGCTTCTCAAGGACTTGATTCTTATGCTTTTGATAAAGGAATTAAAATTAAATACTCAACAAACTACAACCCTCATGGGAACAATCTTCCTGAGTCGCCAAATAAAAATTTTAATTAAAATCCTAAAAATAATTGTTTTTTAGCATCATAAGAATTGGCATACTACCCTTTTTAATGCACTTGGGGCTGATAGGGTCACCCATAAATCTACCTTTAGTAACTCCCCTTTCTTCCTCATTTATGGAAGAGAATCTTTCTTACCCCCTAATATTTTCCTACCTTCTTTGAAATTGTCCCAATAGGTCTAGTAAGTCAAGTCTTATGCAATCCATAAAAAGATAGATACCTTACTGAAATTGGATGAAGAAAGAGAACAGTCAAAACATAAATGCATCAACACCAACACATTTTTAAACGTTGGTTTGATAGCATATATTCTTCTAACAAAAATATAGAAGTAGGAGACCTAGTTTTGAAATGTTATGAAACCAACTCACAAAAAGATATAAAAGATAGATCAACGCCTTAGAAATTCAGCCTCTTCGAGGGGGAAACCTCCTTTACATTATATAAATGAAAAATTCTTGGATGATACAAATGAAAAGACCTCCTTTTTATATATAGGAGTCTAAGGGGTCATAATATAATCAGAGCCAACATAACAATAATAATGTAAGGGCCAACAATAAATGACAATAGTGGGCTGTATGGGGCCACAATTAGTAACAATTATGGCACTCACAATGGGGTACATAAATATCAATAAGGGGGTTGTACTAATAACAATAAGGGTACGCTAGTGTATAGGGCCTAACATGCCCCTCTCCTTCAAAAAGTGTTGTCCTCCAACGCTTGAGTAGTGCTTTGATGCTTTGTATTAAAATTCTTGTCCTCCCATGTGGAATCTTCAGCAGGCTAAGTTCTTCCACTTGATGAGATGCTCTGAAATTGATCGATTTAGCAGCTGCAGGTTCTTGTTTCTGTGACTGCTCCAGGTTCCAATATGATTTTTCCTTCCTCTTTCAATTTCTGAAAATTACTGTTTGAATTGGGATCTTTTGCAAATTTTGATAAGTGCCATACTTTATTTCGTCCTCTTCCATTCATCCCTTGCTTTCCATTTATCCATCCTGGTTGGATTATAGAAATAGCACAAAAAACAATGCTTTCCACATCCTCATCCTTCTTAAGAGTGCCATTGCACAAAAATTTTGCTTCGATTTCTATAGATGATGTCAATTCATAACCCAACATATTTGTGAACACATTCTTTCTGTGCTCTGAAGATAATAGTTGTTCTAAAAAGTATTTAAGACTATCATGATCCATTTTTACCTTGAAGTGTCTTCCCATTTGGTAAGGTCGCCATTTTTTAAGTGCATGTAGTATTGCCAACATTTCCTTCCCATAAATAGCTTGCTTGAGATGTAGCAGTAAAAATACCCAATAACCTACATCAAAAAAAATTTCACTATGATTTTGATCTACCTGTTGTTTCATTCGATTTTGCACCAAAGTGGCGTTATCCTTTAAAAGTTGGAGAACTTGTTGTTGATGCTCGATGTGATCTTTCATTCCTTGAACATTTTTATTCTTGATGTGCCCTTCTATCTTTAGAGTTTGAGGAGTGGTAATTTCTTCCAATCCTTTACAAGATATGGTCGGATTCATTTTGTAATGCTTGATGTGATCTTTCACTTCTTGAACATTTTTCTTCTTGATATGTCCTTCTATCTTGATAGTTTGAGGAGTGGTAATTCTGACCAATGAAGTACAAGATATGGTTGGATTCATTTCTTCTTTCTCGATGTGATCTTTCACTTCTTGCACCCTTTTCTTCTTGATATGTCCTTCTATCTTGAGAGTTTGAGGAGTGGTAATTCTTTCCAATGATTTACAAGATATGGTCTGATTCATTTCTTCTTTCTCTGGGGTTGGGTCCTGGTGTATATCCTCTTATTTTTATGTTTGTTGATCCTTTTCTTCCTCCTCTTCATACTCTATGTAAAATAATTTATTCTCAACACACTTATGACCTTTAGTGCATTTCTATCACAATTGTAACAAAGCCCTTTTTCTCTTTTTTCTTCCAATTGTTGTGGTGTAACCCTTGTAGGTTGTGGAAGGCTAGGAGAAACAACACTTCCATATTTATAGTTGTGAGGGGTATGCTTCCTGGTTTACATAATTTTGCTTTCCAATATGTCACAAAGCCCTTTTACTCTTCCCAATTGTTGTGGTGTTGCTCTTTGTATCCTCATAATGTGCTATCATTTCCTCCATGAAAATTGACCACGTAACAAGTTGTTTACGAAAAAAGGCCCTTCATACCATAAAATTGATCCGGTTCTAAATATGAAGATGCAATACATACCTTTTGTAATAGTGGTACGCCATGTAGATCAAAATATTGCTCCATCTGAATTATCCAATTTACCAGATCCTTTCCATCAAACTTCCTCATCTTGCTTTTTCTTGATTTTAGGAGATCGATCTTGAAATGGCTGTAGCTCTGTACTTTCGTATCTTTAAGTTTTGAAATTGCGACCTGTAGTAGCCCTCTACATCCTCTTTCCAATGCCACTAGTCTGATCCACATTGGATTCTCCAAGAAAGAGTTATGCACAATCTTCGAAGATGACCTGATTATAGACCTTTCTAGAAGAGCGAACTTGTATGAAGTGCCACGTGTCACTTTTTAGACCTTGGCATTGAAAAATATAAAAAAGAAACTACAGTCCGTCCTCTTTCTGTACCTTCTTACAAAATTTCAATCCGATGCTCATAGAGAAAGTTATGACGATTTTCCCCAAGTCAGTTGTTTGGAAAATAATTCGGGAGTCTGTAAAAAGACCAACTTCCTCAGATCATAGCTCTGTCAATATAGTGCAAAAAGCTCTAAAATTCAGACTCGAGATTCCGCGCGATGTCTTCTCAAATGGGTTTTTTTTTTTAGCTTTTGAAACGTCGCAGAAACAAAGTTATAGCGAAAATTCCATGATGACCTGTTTGGTGCAGCGAAACTCTAGAATCCAAAGCTCTGATACCAAATGTTATTAAACCAACTCACAAAAAGATAGAAAAGATAGATC
>APFE030431126.1:0-16175 GCA_000404065.3 Pinus taeda
AGAAATTCTTTGCATGGTGTTGTATCAAACTTGTAGTTTTTAAACCACTCCTGACCATTCCTTGGGATCTCGGTAACAACAGATATAACTTGTGGAGAAACAGGGAATTCTAATAATGCAACTTTAGAATTGAGGCCGCTAAAGTTCAGAGCAAAAGCTTTGGTTACCTCTGTGTGTCCGCCTTTTAGTTTCTCACAGAACCTCCAGCAACCGGCCTGTTTGAAAGCTCGAGCAACACCTTCATCCTTAAGCATGAGGTCGAGTCCCTCTGGTTCAGTCCTTAAACATCTCCCGGATCTATTCTCTCATTTTTCCATCTTGCTCAGAAAAATCTTTGCACAGAAACTCAATCAGCAATTACAATTCACTCAACAGCTTTGGCTTTCAGAATGCGGGCTCGCTTGCAGTAGTCTCTCTTTTGAATAAGAATTCGGGCGGCTTCCTTTTGTTTTTTGAAACACTTACCATAGGATAGGCACGTTGAATGCAGTCATGAATAAACATAATTGCACCACCTTACCTCATAAGATTGATTAACATCATAGACATGTGTGTGATCCTATCTCTAATAGCGGGATGAATCCTATTATGATCTAGATGGGATGTCGACTGACACATTTGAATGGTTTTTTGATGACTCACACCCCAAGATTTGACACTTCAAGGCAATATACTACAGAAAATACCCGAATCCCCGATTTCGTAGCGCTGGCAATCATGAAATGACATGCCGCGCTACGCAATGGCTGCTCAGGAATGGAGGAAAATAATTGTGCAGTTAAAACTGGCCAATCATATTGTGCTACGAAACTGTGCAATGTCGGAATGATGTAATCAAGACTAGATATGCTATGGGAGATGGAAACTAACGGTTTTTTACAAGGACATACCTCAATATCTTTGGAAAAGACTAATTTTAAAGTAATAGACCTGAAAACCTATTGACTTGAACCAAAAATTTTATATGGATCTTTGTACATAGATGAACTTGTAGTCTTAAGTGATAACACATCCAATGACTATGTGAATTTGCAAGATGACAAGCCAGTCGTTGTCCTCAGCCCAATGATTGAACATCCTGATGACAATTCCCTGTCATTCTATGTCTCCTTGACTATTCATGACAAAATCCTTCACAATTGTCTACTGGACACAGGCGCCAACGATAATCTAATGCCCAAGGTTGTCATGGATCAGTTAGGCCTGGACATCACTAGGTCATATCATGACTTGTTTTCTTTTGACTCTAGAAAGTGAAATTTTTGGGGTTAATCAAAGACCTAACCATCACCTTGTCTCAGCTACCCATGAAGAGCATGATGATGGATATTTTGGTAGCAGATGTCCCCCCTAATCTTGGCATGTTACTTTCTAGAGGATGGGTTAAGAGGTTAGGTGGGACATTGCAAAATGACCTGTCCTACCCCACTGTCTCGGTCTTTGGAGGTGAAAGCAAGAGATTATATAGAGAGGCTCAATTAGCTTATATCATCAGCGATGAAAGGAATCCTACTAATCATCCCATCTATGCTATTGATACTAATTTAAGGGCCTGTATCCTCCAAGTAGAAGAATCCCAGCTGGCATCCATGCAGCTTAGAAAGTCAGTTTGCCATATCACAGAGGAAGGAAGCCCACAAATCTGGGATATGTTCTTTGATGGAGCTTGCTCTAAGGAAGATGCAAGAGTAGATGTAGTTCTTGTACCTCCCACACAAGAATTCATACTTTTATCTTTCAAACTAAATTTTTAGGTCACCAATAATATAGCAGAATACGAAGCCCTCATGTTAGGCTTAAACGCTGCTAAAGAAATGGGCATAAAATGTATGAAAGTGTTTGGAGATGCATACCTTATTATTCAGTAGGTGAACAAGACATTCCAAGCGAAGCACCCCAGGTTGATGGCATACAGAGATGAGGTATGGAAGCTCAAGGATTCTTTCATTAGAATTAGTATTTCATGCATCCCTAGAGCTAAGAATTAGCTTGTTGATTCCCTTGCTGTGTCTGCTAGCACTTTTATCCCTCCTTTGCCTCCTAAGTTGACTTATGAAGTCCAAGTGAAATATAGACCATATTTGCCTGACAATGTCAAGTACTGGAAAGTTCTTGAAGATGATGATGAAGTTAATAGGTTTCTACAGGTCATTGATGAATTCTTTGAAATGCAAATTGACCAAGAGAATGAAGCCGTTGAGGATTGTAACCAGTCCAAGCTAAGAGACAAAATTGTCTAGGATAACTCTTACACAAAAAATTGTCACCATGACTTTCTACAGTTTGTGTGAGTCCATCAACACTCATACATACCTCCTTTGCAAGTGTTAAGCCTCAGCTCTTCATGTCAAGCCTTGAAAATGGGAGAAAGACCTTAAAAATATCCCAAATCCTAGTTTCGCAATTATCCTAGCATTGCCTGTGGTGCCACGCCCAATGGTCATGTTTCCTGCGAACCTGACCACTCTGTCTATTGAGTAATGGGTGTGAACCCCTGTAAAAGTTAAAAAGGCATGAGTTCATTCTTAAAAACTCATCTTGGGTCACTTCTAGACACTTCTAGAAGGAATATTGCACTGGCAAGTCCGCTCCACCTTGGTTCATCCATTCCACAACTAAGGGAGCTAACTCCATGATATGAGGTGATTATCCCATTGAAGGAGGAACTTATCCCTTCAAAGGTGGACCTGCAACTTCCTTCATTTGCACTATAAATTCATGCATTGGGCTAGTTGTAGGAGGGGTTGAAAGCTGAAGATTCTTGAGGGTAAATGCTGCTGGAAATTAGACTTCCTTTTTGAGCTTGTGAGAGGAGAGATCACATACTTTTCATGTCATTTGGGAAGTGAGTGAGTCTTGTCAAAGTAGAGGAGACCCCTGCTGGACCCTGGAAAGAGCTTGTGCAACATCAAGGCAAAGGTTGTAAAGTTCTTTTATTCATAAAGTTAATACAATCAAGTATGTTTTTCTCAATGAACTGTCTCTAATGGTTTATCTTATGAGCTCCTTGATCTTCATAATGAACATGTTTTATTATAATATCTATGCAGGTATGCTTTGATGTGTGTTTGTTTGTGTATGCAAGTTATTAAAAAGGAACTGCTTGAAGCTATTGGAATATCGCTGCCACAAACAAACGTTGGACAGAGGTAGGGTCTGTTACACCTCTTAGTTTTCATTTATGAATTGAAACATGTTTTGAGAAAAGTAGATTTGCTTGTGCTCTTTGTTGCTAGATATCATTCGATACTAGGGAGATCGGTCTTGTCCGCAAGAACGATTTATTCGGCCAACAAATTGGTGACTCCGCTGGGGACTTGTTTGGTTTGGTTTTTGATTTGTCTTTGCTTTGACTTGAGAAACTTGAGTTTTGGTTTCTGATTTTGCGTTGATGTGTGTGAGTTTGGGTATTTGTTAGATCCTGGTTGGATTTTTATTTTTTGAAATTTTAGAAGAGGACCGCACCTTCTGAGTTAGTTACAGTGCGGACCTGTCTGCACTGTTACAGTGTAACACAGAGCGGCACCGCACCTGGTTCTACTGGGGGCATGTGGACCCTATCAAAAGCTTGAAAAACCTAAGATCCATCCACCCAGTTAGGTTTAGTTTTTGTCCATAGCTATTAGTATATGCCCAGACTTGCACTTGTCTTGACAAAAGTTCCTTGTGAGTTAGTTTTCATTAGCATTCTCGTTTGAAGTGATTTTCTAAGAATTTTTTCCTGTTGGATTGATTTTTGCTTGGTCTTTGTAGTAGCTCAAAGATCCGAAGCCTTAGAGCCTTAGATCACCCTGGTCTCTCTGGTCTTCTTGCTGAGTTTGACTAGCTTATGAAATCTATCCGTGAAGAGATCTAGATCCCTTTTGTCTCTTTTGCAAAACTTTGATTAAACTTGATTGCAAGTTTTGAATTTCATTTTTTATTAAAATTGGGTGTTTGTGATTAGCTTGTTGCACTAAACACATTGATCCTTAGTTAGCTGAAAGACTAAGTTAAGCATCCTCAAAAAACATTTCAAGTTTCTTTTCAATCCATTTTTCGTTTAGATCTCAAGATTAGATCATAGTTTTGAGTTTTTCATAGAAATTATAGAAGCTTGTTGAAAAATTTGTTTTCAATAGTTTTTTAGAGTTTTTCTAGAAATCTTAAAAGCTCTCTTAAAATAATTGTTTATCCTTGTAGTTCTTGATTGTTGAAAAGAAAAGGGATTTTCTATGAGCGTGATTAGTAGTCTCGTTTCTAAAGTTCTTTGAAAAAGAAAAAAAGTTTCCTTTCAGTTGTATGTTAAGAGAAAGATTTGATTTTCAAAGAATTGCATTTTCAACTCTTCCTTAGCTAGAAATTCATTAAAAAGGAAAAGGAATTGTTATCATCTTAGGTGAATTTTTCAGTGTTTTGGAGGCGAGTCTTCATACCATAACGTTTCATCTCCACACCCATTGACTTAAGAAACAAACAATAAAATTAATGCTTAATTAAAATCCATCTAGCAATCTGTTTATTTTCTAGGGCTCTTTTCACCAACATAGCTTAGGCTAGTATCTTGGAGTAGGGAGTAATTAACTCTCCAAGATAATTTAAACAAACAAGTAGTCGATCTTGCGGTAGGGAGAAATTCCAATTGTTACATCTATGCTCTGGGAAAGCTCCTCTTAAAGGAGAAGCACGAGATCGTATCCGAACTAGTGTGGGAATCAATCCTTCCTCATTGGGAACGACGCCAGATATTCACGTATTAAAAACGGTAAATCCTCGGATTAACCATTGTCGAGGAGCCTGGGTCACTTGTTGGTAAACCTCGGATTATGTCGAGGAGCCTTCAAAGCGATTGAACTTGTTACTCTGCCCTTGCGTGCGTATCGGATCATAGACTGTTCCCCCAGGTATATTTGTTTCCGTTGGTGACCTTAATGACCATAATCTTTAGGATTCTTTCCTAGGTGACGGTGGAGGGAAGATCCCACTGTACCTGGAGCAGACATCGACTAGACTCACTTGGACTCTCTGGGGGGTTATCTTCACTCGAGACGGTTATAGTGGAGAAACTTGTGCCAGTCTGTTTCATTAAGTAGGTTGTCGGGGTAACTATTCCAACCGCCATTTCTGTATTGCATTCTGCGACGTTGGATTTCATCACCAACTAGTGTTTTCGATCTGAAAGGATACTGTTTGTGTGGTTTGCTCTCCTAGATTTATTTGGTGTGTGCTTCAAATTATTTGGTTCTTTAGAGACTTTAGGTGATTTTCTTGATATTTTCTTTGTTTTCATGTGAAGTAATTAAATAATTAATCGTGGCTAAATTACCGAGACAATCTCGTCAACTTCGGGGGCAGCCTCCCGAATTTACACCAAGTCAACTTGAAGGGCTGCGAGCTCTTGTCACACCTAGTGAAAGTAGGGTTGGGTCACCGGAGGCCGGAGAATCTTCGTTAATTATATATCCTGATCATCTAGTTCAAGCAATAGAACATATTTCTGAACCGATTTCATTTTCCGAGGTTACTGGTAGTATCACTCCTACTAGCTCATTAGCCGAAGAACCTGAAATCTCTTAACCTAAGACTGAACCTGCTTCCACTCCATCTTCAGGATTTGCTTCTCCTGTCTCTAGTGGTCCTAGTTCACCCAGGGTAAAAAATATCATTACCGAGAATCTTCCTTCTGGACTCATTTCCATCGAAGAAATTGTAAGTTCGAGTCTGAACGAAGGTATAAGCATCCCTGAAAATCAACCAACTATCAAACTTAGGGAGCATGAATCCATTTTCTACAGTCCCATTAGAGGTGGCGGTTGGTATATTTCATTGACCAAATTCTTAGAAAATCCAGGTCTTGCGTCTTCACCACCTCGATTTCCTTTCCATCCAATACCCAAAGGTTATTATCCTCCTTTGAAGATGTCAAGACAGTCATCCTTGTTTTCTCAGATGCCAGAAACTTTTTTACATGGCGGTCCTTCTGTTCCTCCTAGGTATTAGTCTTTATCTGGTACATTTTCAGGAGCATCTCCTCAACCCATCGAATATGTAGTATCTCCTAGTCATAACAAAACTAAACCGTTAAGTGTCAAAGAGATTCTTATGATGTCTGGTACTACTCATAATCCACAACCTCAAGGTAGTTCAATACCGTCTGGGGGGCAGCCGCAAGGTACTCAAATATCGCCCGGGGGGAAACCTCAAGGTAGTCCATTACTGCCTGGGGGGCAACCTCAAGGACAGTATATCCCTATGGGACAGTATTTTCCTCAAGGTCAACCCCAATATCAATATGTACCTCAAGGTCAACCCCAGTATCAATATGTGCCTCAAGGTCAGTAACAACTACAAGGTCAGTACCAACTGCAAGGTCAGTACCAACTGCAAGGTCAGTACCAACCTCAAGGTCAATATCAACCTCAAGGTTTTCAACCACCTTTAGGTCAATCATTTGTTCAAGGACCGGGAAATGTACCATATAATTATCACTCTTACACTCAACCTGGTTTTGGTCCTCAATATGCTCAACCTGTTATGGGTCCATACCCCGGAATGAACGTGGTGTGGGATCAATAGACTCCGTAACCCAGTGTGCAGTTGTCATCTCAATCTGGACAGTCTTTTGTTTTTGTTTCACCCCAGCAACCTGACTCAAACTTCTTAACCTGGGGTAGCTCATCAGTCTAGGCCTAGTTCACCTCGAACTTCATCCCAAACGTCTGTTGCAACTGCTGCGACCTCTGTTCAATCCAATCCACCGATTTATGGAGTATCAGTGGCTCCAGTTTCTACTGCTCCTGTATCATCTCCTCAGGCCTCTTTACCCGAGTCTGGACCTATAATCCAGACTCCGGTTTCCATGCCTATAGGACAACCTGGGCCTAGTACAGTTGTCACAAGTCAACCCCAATTTACTTATCAACCATACCAGGGGCAATACCAATTCGGCCCTGCTGTGCAGAACCCGGCTTATCAGTATCAACCGTACCCTGGGTATATGTATCAACAACCTCAACAACCCCAATATGGTCCGGTTAATCCTGGTTTTCTAGGAGGATATAATATCCCAAATGCAAATCCGATACCAAGTTATCCTGGATATCCTCCTCCTGGGGCTGGTCTTGTGACCCCACGTTTTTGGGATCCAAACCATCAGTTACCATTTATAGCAACTTTGGATTTGCCTGACTTGTCGCGCCTTACGAACGATCCCATTAATTATCTTCCATTTTGGCCGCCAATGCCGAATAAGTTACCTAGTGATATACCAAAGTTTGAGGGGAAGTCAGGAGAAGATCCGTCTAATCATGTGATGACTTACCATCTCTGGTGTGCATCGAATTCCATTATAGATGATTCAATTCGTCTTCGTCTTTTTCAACGCACTTTGATTGGCCTTGTAGCCAAGTGGTACATTGAGTTTCCACAAGGCTATTTTTACAATTTTAGTCAGTTAGCCACTTCCTTCCTTACTCAATTTCAACTGCCATTTCGATATGAAAATGGAACGGAATTATTAACTTCATTAAAACAGTCGACGTCCACATACATTTCAGACCATATTCATGAATGGTGACGTCGACGTCATTTAGTGAAAGTTTTTATCCCAGAGCAAATTCTGGCAGAATGGTTTGTAAAATCGTTATTACCTAAAATAACTGAAGATGTAGCCAAGGCAGGAGTAGTTACCGAAGAGCAAGTAATTTCTCAAGCTCAGTACCTTGACTTAGTTTATACGCAGTCAAGTACGTTACACGAGAAAATCCCCGACCTTCCGAAACAAAATCAAATAGTTGCACCTCCCTTCGGGTCTCATGCCGCCGACAGTATGATTGGTACTGTTAATACCAAAAGTAAGAAGAAATCCTCTAAGAATTCTTCTCCTATTATAACTTTACTTGATTCCCCGAAGGGAGAGTCTTCACCTGAAATTTCTGTCGCTGTTCATGTCATAGAATCATCTATGACCAAATCAAAATCTAATGGTAAGAAGAAAGGCAAGAAGAAGAATAAGCAAAACTCGAAGGAGAAGCCCGATAAACTTGAATCTACTGATGAGAAACGTAAGCCTCGCTATCCTTGTCTCATCTACGATGAGGAGCATTTTACAAGAGATTGTCCACATCATACCGAGGTTGCGAAAATCGTCAAAGGTTCACAAACACCTGTTGTTTTGAAGGATCCTTTTCCAAGTCAAGACAATAAGATGATAGGTTCTTCCTCTAGTGCCTCGGAAGAGCCCATAATGATGATGTCACATGTAAGGATTGCGACACGATCGCAAGATTATGGAAGTAAGAGTCCTCTGGGTGGTAAGGAAGCGGAATCTTCTAATTCCAATCCATCAACCTCAGCTCCGTCTGGTTCTGATCTGCTACAGATCGAGAAACCAAATCTCGACTTAGTAATCAAACCGCCCGCTAATGGTATACTTCGAAAGTCAACTTTCAATCCACATGCGAGAGCTGCTCAGAACAATAGCATTGATGAAGATTTAGCTGTTTCCCCTTCAGCAATGTTGGCTTTGGAGGTGCTACAATCTTGTCCAGCACAGCGTAAAATGCTATTGTCGGCTATAGGAGTTGTTGATCTCCAGCACTCAAACCTCATAGTCTTCAATTTAGAAAATAGTACACCTCGTTTACCTCATCAAATGCCTTTCCAGATTCTAGTGTTAGTCAAAAACAAACCTTGTTTTAGGATTGCGATTGATGAGGGAGCTTCAACGTGTATTATGTCGATACAGTGTTGGAAAACCCTTGGTTCTGCTACACTTAATCAATCCCCGACAATTCTCAAGGCCTTTGATGGCCAAGGGTTTCATCCTTATGGCATCTTGCAAGACTTACCTATAAGGGTTGAAGGAGAAATTGTTAATCTAGATGTGGAGGTGGTTGATGCCCCGCTGGATTACAACCTTCTTTTGGGTCGTAGCTGGTCTTACGCCATGACTGCTATTGTTTCATCAGTCTTTTGGCTTATTAAGTTTCCACACAATGGAAAGATCGTTACAATAGATCAGTTAACATACTTTTCGTCTAACCCATCCTCTGCTAAGAGTATTCAACATGTTGGTAAAACTGCTATCTCTTATAAGGATGTTGGGGTGGGATTAGTTAAAGATTTCGGTTTACTCGGGACTTTTTCATTTCCTCCTCCCAACGTACCACCTCCTTTCGTGACTATTCATATGATTTCGTCAGAATCCATTGTTCTTAACGATCCTTGGTTCGTTCCATTCGATTCCGAGATGGATTCTCTTGGTGATGCCATGCCTTTGAGTCCCTTTGAAGTTGGTTATCAGGCTATATAGTCGTTTTCCGAATCACGTTCAACCAACCTTGATCTAGTGAATGAGATCCATGGAAAATCACTTTCAATCTCAACCTTAGATTCAACAACCTTTTCGGAAACCGTTGTCTGTTGATGCATTACCATGGGAAGATCTTCATCATCGGTCTTTGTTTTTACCTGAGATTGATCATTTCGAAAATGAATTTTCATCTACTTTTACCGTTGAATATGTCAAAGAACCGCAGAATCCATTAAAACATCATGATTCTGAGCAAAATTTAGCCAATATTTCTTGAACGGTTCCTATCAACATTTCAGTCAAACCTGGGATTGTTGAAAACATTCACATAGGTGCTTCTTGTATGGACACTGAAGTCAAAACATATAAAGCCCTATTTCAAGAATTACGTGACGTGTTTGCTTGGTCCTATGAAGAAATGCCAGGAATTGATCCTTCAATCGTTGTTCATGAGATCAAAACCTACCTGGATGCTAAACCCGTCCTGCAACGTTTACGTCAGATACACCCACGAAAAGCTACTGCCATCAAAGCAGTAGTTGAGAAATTACTTAAAGCAGGTTTCATTTATCCAATTCCTTTGACGGATTGGGTATCAAATATTGTTCCAGTTACTGAAAAACAAGGGACAATAAGAATATGTATTGACTATAGGGATATTAATCGTTCTTGTCCCAAGGACAATTATCCCACACCCTATATCAATCAAATTATCGATGATTGTGTCAGAAGTGAAATTTTCTCCTTTATAGATGGCTTTTCTGGTTGCAATCAAATTAACATTCTACCTGCCGATCAACCAAAAATGGCATTCATCTGTCCATGGGGGACATTTGCTTATTGCAAGTTACCTTTTGGATTGAAGAACGCCAGAGAAACTTTTCAAAGGGATATGTCTTATGCATTTCATGACATCAAGCACATTGTGCAACCTTATCTCAATGATTTACTATCTCATTCATTATGTAGAGCTGATTATCTCACTCATTTACGAGCAATTTTCATGAGATGTAGGCATTATCGGATTAGGCTGAATCCGCACAAGTATGTTTTCTGTATAGAAACGGGTCGTTTACTGGGATTTGTTGTATCCAAAGCCGACATTCATGTTGATCCTTCGAAGGTGGAAGCCATCGTCAAGTTACCACCTCCTTCGACTCTTCACCTGCTCCAGAGTTTGTAAGGGAAAGCAAACTTTTTACGTCGTTTCATTCCTAACTACGCCGAGATTACAAAAGGTTTCACCTGGTTGTTGAAGCAGAACACTCCATTATTTTGGGATGAGATAGCTGACAAATATTTTGATGCACTTGAACATGCGTTGACCCATGCGCTGTTATTGCATCCTCCCAACTACAACCAGGATTATTTCTTGTACCTCGCCACTTCCCATTCCACCACTGGGATGGTTTTAGTTCAACAGGATGAATTTGAAAGTGAACATGTGATATATTATCTTAGTCGGACTCTAACTCCAACTGAGTTAAAATATTCACATGTGGAGAAACTGGCCTTAGCTGCAGTCCAAGTTGTTGAGCGATTTCGTCATTACATTTTGTTACGCAAAACCACGGTCATTTCTGACTGTAACCCTATGAAATACATTTTGACTAAACAATTGCTAGGGGGCAAGTATTCCAAATGGATTGTCATCCTGCAAGAATTTGACTTGGAATTTGAGAAGGCCAAGTCAAAGAAGTCTTTGGTTTTTGTGGAATTAATGTGTGACTTCCCTCATGCTGATACCGAACATGTGGCGGAAAAACCCATTGCGGATGAATCCTTGTTCCTTATCAGCACTGTTGATCCATGGTATGGAGATATCATTGTCTATCTCTAGACCCAATCTTTTCGCCCAGACATTTCATGATCTCAGCGCCGGAAAATACGATTCCAGTCCCAACCTTACACTATTATTGGAGATACTCTTTATCGTCATGGGGTGGATTCTATTTTCTATCGTTGTCTTACTCATGACGAGGCTGAAAAGGTTCTTAATGACTATCACTCTAGAGCGTGTGGCGGTCATATGTCTGGGTATGCCACAGCCCAAAAGATTTTTCGCGCTGGTTATTTTTGGCCATCCTTTCTTAAAGATTGTATTACTGCAGTCCAAAAATGCCACAATTGCCAAATTTTTTATCGTAAGATGCACACTCCACCTGCTCCTCTCCACCCTATCATTTTCGTTGGTCCATTCGTAAAATGGGGTATCGATTTTATTACATGTAACCCTCACTCGGCCGGGGGGCATGCGTATATCATCCTTGCAGTAGATTATTTTACCAAGTGGGCCGAGGCGATGCCTACATTTTCGACAACTTGTCCTGACGATGAACCACACTGGTTGGTTCGAAACGCGTCGACAATGATCTTTTTATGTGATTTATGCAGAAGCTCTTTTTACAAAAACGACAAAACTACTGCGATTTTAGTTTTCAACCATATAATTGCTAGGTTTGGTGTTCCCCAAGCGATTATCACTCACCATGGGAGTCATTTTCGAAACATCATGATGACTGAACTTATCGATCAACTTGGCCTGCGTCACGATAGTTCCACTCCATATTACCCATAGGCAAATGGTCTGGTTGAAGCAATCAACAAAGTTCTAGTCACCATGATCTGATGAATCATTGGGATTCATAGGTCGAATTAGCATAACATGTTATTTTCAGCACTTTGGGCATACCGAACCTCAGTCAAAACATCAACAGGTTTTATTCCCTTTCAACTGGTTTACGGTTTAGAGGCAGTATTGCCCATTGAATGTGAAATCCCGTCATTACAAATTGTCGTGCAATTATTACCAGCCACTTCCATAGAGGAAAAACGTTTATTATACTTAGCTCAATTAGACAAGAATCGACGTAATACTGCATTAGCTGTCGAAACTCATGCTAAAAGGATTAAAGCTCAGTATGATCGGAATGTTACACCCCGCAATTTTTCGGAAGGAGACCTAGTCTTACTTTACGATCAAGCAAACGATAAGCTAGGGGCTGGCAAATTTGTACCCATGTGGCATGGTCCGTATATTGTCAAGCGAAAGCTGGCAAAAGGGTCCTATGAGTTAGAATATTTTGACGGTGTCTCTTTAGGTAAACCTAGGAATGGGCTTTATCTAAAGCAATATTATGCTTAAAATATTAGTGTGGAGATTTCTTAAGCTAGTTTCTTTCTAAATTTGGTGTGTTCTTAGATTAAGGATGCGTGCTTTACTTTAGAGAGTGTTTTTCATTATTATTCTTGCTTATCTTGATTTTACTCTTGATATTGCAGATGTCGACGCCTCTCCAAACATACATCGGTTTCGCTGATGGCGCTTGTCATAGTACACAGAACATCTCTTCCACAGCTTGGGTTATCTATTCGCCCTCTGACGAGTTAGTATCTATGCATGGAGTAAGCCTCGGTCAAACAACGAACAACATTGCAGAATACAGTGCAGTGATTGAATTATTATCTAAATCCATTTCATTTGGAATTTGGAGTTTGATTGTTAACTTAGATTCGGAACTCGTTGTATTATAGCTTAATCAAGTTTATTCCATTAGAAATCCAGTGTTATTACGATTATTTTTTAGAGTCCGTCTTTTGGAACGAGAATTTGATTACATATAATATCAACACATTCCAAGATATTTAAATACATTAGCAGATGTAGTTGCTTCTCGAATGTTAAATAGACATTTGCATTAAATCAAACAGTAAATTTAAAAACATTCCATAACATGTTTTGCAAGATAACCATAAATAAAGACAACAAGCAACAGGGAGTGTGTCAAAATATACATCGCCCAATCATAGGTTGAAAAACAACTTATGATCCGCAAATGATAGTATGAAAGTCCAAAAATGAGTCTACAAGGCAATCATCCTATCATTGGTGATGATCCCAATAAGACACCACTGCTCGGGCCACCCTACAAAGGAACCTCCTAAAAGGTCCTGGGACCCCAATCACATAGCGTTGAAGCCTAAGGGGAATGTCATCTATGCTAGTCTCCAAAATATCTACGGTCAAGCGCTCTAGATGGCTCTCCAACTCGGCCAAGGTCTCTGCTGATTGGTCCTGTGGGGTTGGTGCTGCGGAAGCTAGTTATCTTCAATCATAGGGCTGGAGAGCGGCTGGTCGCCGTGGACCCACATCTGCATTTAAAAATTTTACTATTAGTTTTGGGACGATTTAAAAAATAAAAAATATATATATATAATTAAAATGTTGAAAACAATTTTACCTCTATCATCCCATTTCTCTCCTTATGGAAGAGCCATGTCGGGATCACCACGATAATCCATCCCAGCGTATGGAAAATACTGAATAACAAAGAGTTGGTTCTCTAACCAACGGAAATACTCTAGTGTGAATCGAACAACCTCGGTACCCTCCTTAGGATGGCGGGCCATGACTGCAACCTATCGCATAACCCGAGGATCTCGGGGAAGTCCAGCCTCAACAGTGACTTGCTGTGGAACCAGCATAGGTACCCTCTCTAGGGAAAAGCTGACAGCTAAATAACCATATCTAAAGTTCTTTAACTATACATTCTTCGCCCTAGTCAATTGGCCCTTCACATTGGCCAATACAGCATCACACCAGTTGAAGATGGTGCCTCGGAAGCAGTCTACTGCCATGCGCATCTGGGAACCTATAGCTAGATGCAATGCTGCACTCCCGCAAATTTTGGTAACAGTAAAGGCAATCACCTTTAGTTTAGGTGGGAGATGGTTTTAACATCTATCCATTTGTCCAGATTCTGGTTATTACAGAACTCTAGCTGGAGATTAGCGACAGATTGGCCACCTGGCCTAGATTCGAACAGAGATAACTCCGCGCCTCTATTGGGCAAGCCAGTCAAAAAGTATATGTCATCCGGCTTGATTTCGAGCCAGTTGCCACCAATAATGAAGCACTGGTCCTGCGTGCTCCACCTGTTAACCAGCCATTGTAGAAAGTCTACCTGTGCCCTCATGCCAAGAATGGTCCAAAATATGAATAGCCCGCATGCTCTCAATGCCTGTAATGAAGGTGGATGGAGTGATGCAACTTGATCCACATCCTCATGCTCTCTTTCCCACCAAACAAGCATCTTGTGTACCTACATTGCAAAATAGGTGAGTTAGAATTTTCATATCAAAATTCTATGGGGCAAAAATGAGGAATCTAGGGTTTAAAATCCACATTCCGCGGGGTTCGCACCCATTCCTTTAGAGACAGTGCGTAGGTGCGCACTTCTCCTTAAGGACAGGTGCAGCACCCCAACTTTTCTCTATGCACAGAAAAATCGGGGTCCGCAGGGGCCACATGGCACCCCTGCGCAACTGCCGTGGGCGATTTTTGCCCATAATTTTCCTCTAAAAATCAATTTCTAAAACCTAAAACAAAATTTTAAATGGATGAAATGCAAGTCAGGGACAATGTGGATTACCTAGAGAAGACGGTTCTCGATTCCAACGATCGTATTTTTCACAATATCCACAGGAAGTTTTTTACCAAAAGCTCTTACTTTTTACTCCAAAGGCAAACGGTAAAAATGAACTTGTAAGATTTTTTCAATAAATAAATTAAATTTATTTATTTTTTACTTTGAAAAGGTAATTTTTGGTGCATTTTTATTATTTTTAAAACAGATATGAGTAATGTTTGCACTTTTTGTGCAGAATATTAGGTATTCAGGTGAAATTGGTCATTTTCAACAAAAAACACATAGGAGTCCTCTTTAAGCTCTTTTCTGACTCGTAAAATATGAAAAGATTGCCGAGTTGTTTTTCTTTTTACACTCGTTAAGATGGAATTAAAAAGACGGTCCTTTTACAACTCTTTCCTAATCGTATAAACATGAAAAGATTGCTAGACTTTTGTCATTTCAAGTTCAATATTGGTAATAGAACGACGTGTTTTCGATCGCTTTTTTACTTTTTCAGATTGAAGGCACTAATTTTGAAAAGTACTCCTTGATCGTAATGATCAAGCGGTTCTCTCAAGTATTATTTTATACTTTTTCGGGCTTGGGAGACACAAATTTACGAAAAAGGACAACCATGGAGTTTTCTTAAGTTTTTCTTCTGACTCCCTAAAATTGAAAAACGCCGAGTTTCTCCTAAATTGGACTCGTTAAAATTTCACAGTAAAGGACCTGTTCAATTACAAACAGGAACCAACCACTCCTTCTTAGGGTTTGAATCTAAACTAAGTTGGACTCATCCGAAGGATGAACTTATAACCAAGAAAATGTTATCCTCTTCAAGCTTGTCAAAAATAAAGAGGTACTTGCCAAAAATGGTGGGGGAAAAGAGAGAAAAATGAACCTATTTGTCATACTTTGTGTTTGAAAAAATTTCCATCACTCTTGAACACGACACTTTTATTCACTTGGGTTGGGAAATACTTTACCTAATAGTTAGTCAAGCCACATTGAAAGTCTTCAGCCGGTTTCCAGGTATTAGCTTTGGGTCAACTGTCACCAATCCATCTGTAGTGTCGTTATGTGTTCAAGAGGTCTATGCAAATAAACCATTCACCTACAAAATATCTGTCATCCATCATTGACCATCCCTGAGTCAGTCCTTCCCAATATATACTCTTCAGACTTGATCAATGATTTCGTGTTATGGGCTTTCCTATGATGGATCGCTTTCTATCGACTCCAACTCATTATCTAGAAAGATGATCTAGAAATCGTCAGTACCTTGGAATCTGCATGCCTCAATAGCAGGTTTCTCGCCTTTGATGATAGGTTGCATCATTGACCTTCGACCAAAGGATTCTGTGACGTGTTCGACATCGACTCATTCATTCACATTTCATGGATTGTACTGAGTACTTTGAGGGCCATTGACATTACTGGTGGTTCCTCTCACACTTGTTAACAGTTTACAT
>APFE030431129.1:0-19951 GCA_000404065.3 Pinus taeda
TTTCATAAACATCAAATGATCATCAAGTACATGTAGATTTCACAGTCAACTGTAGTAACCAGATCAACAAAACAGAACTAAACCCAGAACACCTTATCAACAGAAAAATTCAGTCAACAGAAGTTATGAGACAGATACACAATTTTCCTTTCTCTGGCCTGCGTCGCTACGCACTTCACCTTCTGCTTCCCTGCGTATACCCGCAGAGTTCCTTCTGCTGTGCTGCATGCCCACGCACTGCTTCTTCTACCGTGTTGCGTACAGTACGCACCCAGAAACACTATCGCGCCGCGTACTGCCACTGTAGTCACGCACTCAGAAAGACTATCACGCCGCGTACTTTTACTGTGCGTACGCACCTGGACCACTGTTGCGCTGCACACCCACACAGCCCTTCTTCTTCTACTTCGGCGTACCCACGCAGTCACCCTTCTTCTGCTCTACGTACCCACGCAGTTACCCTTCTTCTGCTCTGCATACCCATGCAGTTCGCCTGTTTATACTCTGCGTACCCACGCAGAGGCACCATTAAACACCTGCGTACCTCTGATTAGGGCCGAATTTGCAGATCACCAGTGTGCTTTAGTTAGTCGGATGCCCAGATCTGATTATGCGCTCGAGAGATCACCCTTCACTGATTCACTTTCCATTTCACTTTCATATAGATCAAGCTTTTGAAACAATAACCCAATATTTCAGATCTTAAGATATTCAATTTTCAAGATACTTAGCCAAGGGATCTCCTTTGCTTTATATAGGTAAGCTCCTCCTAAAATCATGGATCAATACCACGAGCCAAAACCATAATAACAAAAATACCGTCGGTTAAATACCAAAGATAAAACATAAGAAACCCCACGTGTGCTTTTCTCTGCCTTGAAGTGAGTGCACTGGGGGTACGCACCTCCTGAACGGCTGACCTGCGTGTCTGGCCGTGGTCCCTTCATGGTGTACCTTCGGGTATGCATCTTCTGAACTGTTCTCCTGCGTACTTCTTAATTTTCAACATATTGAGAGCCTTGCCACGGGTGTTGCCATCAAGTACAACATCTGTAACATATAGCCATACCAGAAAGATAATGCCAACAAACAGAAGGATGCATGGGACCAGTGAGATGCTCAAGCTTTTGCACTTGCGATGAAAGAGACAAGTGCACATGGTGCTTTTCTTGCAGCTAATCAATGATTTTAGTCTATTGTAACTATTGAATGAGATGGAGACATGCATCCTATAATGGGGGGAATTTTATTTGCAACATTTTCCATGCTATTCTCTAAATTGGAATCCTACTATTAAAGTTGCCTTTGTTTGGGTATGAATCGTCCTCAAGAAATAGCTCAGTGGGTCAGACATAGATTATCACTTCTATTTTTTTGGATTTGAATCAGTCTCAAAGGTCACTAATATTTTAAAGGACCATACATTCTTTGTGTGGAAGCTTGGTATTATCAATGCTTATCTTGATTCATGTATCTGTAATGTTGCACCAACTATAGATCATACCTTAGGTTTTGACCAAATGGTTAGTAGTCAAAACAAAATCTCTATGCACAACTAATGAATTTGTTACAATTATATGAGTTTGAGCTAGGTGACCATGTTGGCACTCGACTTAGTGATGATAATGTTTTTCTAGTGAATTTCTCTCAACTTCAAGATGTTCATGTTTTGGTTTTAAAGGAAATTCCAAAACTCTGAAATCTAGTATTAACCAATGTGGGCTCAGGTGAAAAATCATAATGATTTGGTGGATGTTGCCTAGATGAAGAGTTTGAAGCATCATGAGTCAATACAAATCAGTTAACTTTTGTGTAGGTACCAGAATAAATCAATGTTTATTATATTCCTTTTCGAGATCACAAAATTGAAATGGGTCTACATATCCAAAGTTTAACAAGACTCAAGGTGTTACAAAATGGTATTGCAAAACCAACAATACGATTAATGGATGGTCCAGATTTATTGCACCACCCCTGCCTCATTTTTCCAAAACCACAAAGAAGGGTGGTGCAAAATGGTTTTTGGTTTTATAAAACCATTAAGGATTTTGATGATATATTCACAACAGAGTTGGGACCTGCACATAGTTTTCCACTGCCACCAAGGTCTCTATACATCTAGCTCATCTCTACATGGCGTGTGATCATTAGGGGATTTTTGAGGTCCAAAATGGGCCTCCTATGAAAAATGTACAACGAAAATAAAATTTATAAGAACCAATAGGATTCAAGATGATGATGTCAACCATGGGGGATGATTCACAATTTTTGGAGTAGAAAAGTAAAAAGATTAAAAAATAATAAAATAGTAAAAGTAGTTTTTCAACTTGTATTTACAACTTATCTCCTTAATGTTTTACTCAAATTTTGAGCAGGAATACTCGTTGGATGAAAAAATTAATTCCTCATCCAAGGAGTACCTATGTTGGATATTTTCAATTGACCTCGCTACACAAAAAATGAGAAATACATGAAAAAACGTGATTGCAATCACGTTTTTCATGTATTTCTCATTTTTCATGTACCAGCGTCCATCAAAAGTATGCAACATGGGTACTCCTTGGATGAGGAATCAAATTATGCATCCAACTAGTGTTTTCGCTTGAAAATTGAGTAAACCCATAGGGAGATAAGTTAAAAAAATAATTTTTCTATTTTCCCTCTAAAAATTGATGATGTAATCTAATCTCATTTTATTCTTTCCACTATTATTTTGTAACTTCCTTAGGAGGCCCATTTTAGAACTCAAAACTCCCCTAATGAAATATCGGACCTCAATGCATCTAATATTTTTGTTTTAATTAGAAAGCTTGATATATGTCTATTTTGTGATTTTTTTTAAAGGGCCAAAGGTTTATTTTGTACAAGGGGTCATATTTAATATATATGATATTAAATTTATATTTCTTGCAATTTTATTATTTCCAAATGCTTCAAAAATAAACATTTTTATAATTGTTTTGAGAATCTGTTTTTGAAACTGATCAAGACAATTAATCGTAGGGGGAGAAATAAAAGATAAAAGAAGAGACAAATTAAGGGTTCAGAGTGTGTAGCAGATGATGATATGCAATGAATTCATCTCTCTAAAACTGAAAAATAAATACCAATTTTAATTATAGTTCTTGGGGTAATTGCATAAATGTTTTATTTTAATGTTTTAATCATTCATTAATGTTTTTATTCCACTAATGTGAGTGTAATGGAGCAACAAGTTGATTCAAATCTTGTTTATGAATTTACCTGGAATTAATGGTACTCATATTTTTGGTTTGAATCCCTTAATGGGAACTTGACCATACCAAGAATTCACCCATCTTTCTTGTTATTTGCATCATTTCCTATACAAGGACATAAATTGAGATTCTTAAGTGCCTTAGTGATTAAGCCTTGTTTCCTCCATCTTCTTCTAATAATCTCTTCAAACACATTGTAGTGGCTACAACCACCCTCCAAAATTTTTCCTTGGCTTCATTTGGATCCTCCCTACCAACCATCCTTAGCAGCATGTCTTGCACTGTCCAAGTACACAGGCTTCAGCTGAGTTTTAGTGGTCGGCCAGCCTGTGTCAACTTGTTTGTCTCCCACCGCAGGTTGACATTCTAGACTTAGTCAATTTTCTGGATGAGGTGTTCACCTAGAAAATTGCATAATTCTAAAGGCGAACCAACCTTCCTTCTAGAAATTGTGCAATCCATCTAGGCTTCCTACTAGGATCTAGAAATGTGCAATCCAACTAGGCAGCCTTCCCTCTAGAAAATGCGCAATTTAGCCCAATACTGGGCTTCAGCTCAGAAAATGTGCAATTCTGACTGATAGCCAGGGATTTAGTCCAGAAATTGTGCAATGCATGAGGGAAAACCAGTCTTTCTTAGCCCATAAATTTCACAAATTTCATCCCCGGGCTTATAGACTGTTGCATGTTCTTTCAGGTTGACAAGTTTCCCCATGATTGAGCAATCCTAATTTGCATGCATGGGATACTTTTCTTGAGAAAAAAGCAAAATGAAAAAAAAGCATCCCTAGATTTTAGGGATCTATTTTTAGCATCTGGAGGTTACATGTAAAGATCATTTCAGAAACTTCCCTCCAAGTGTCGCTTTTTCCTAGATTTTTGGCATGTGTGTCATAAGTGTCATAATCATCAAAACTTATTTATTCGACACTGCAAAGCCCATTCCTCATAGCAACCTTAGATATCTGACATCCCACATCCCATCTAGTAGTCTTCGACACATTCAACTCAAATTTTTCCGGGTAAGTCTTATTTTCATGTCATTTTAATGCATGTTATCTTGTAGAAGTGTTGTTTTAATTTTTCCATTTCATCTAATTGTTGTCGCATGCATGAACTTGTTTCTGCACTGACAGTTGCTGTTGCGGTGAATCGCTTCACACACATGCTTGTTTTCTCATTTTCTGAATCTTTTGCTCATTATTTTCATGTATGATCATTCGCTCTTGTTTACACTTAGCTTCTCCATGCATTCAGAACTTTTCATGCTTTCAATCGCCCATCAGCGGGTCTGGGCTGCCTTGGCCCAAACCTTGCCTTACCCAGATAGTAATGCACATTTATGAGAGTGAAGGATCTACCTTCCCTCCATAAAATATGCAAATTTGGCCCAATACTGACCTCTAGTCTTGCTTTGCGAAATTCTAAAAGGCAGTGCTTTGCAAGCCCCGGAAATTGCGCAATGCAGTTCACTAGGTTTGCATGTCATTGTTGATTCTAAATTGTGCATTACACAGTTTCAGCCCTCAACAGGCCAGGCTGGAATATGCCTTGTCTAGTTTCGATAGTCATTCAACCTATTGATAGCCCAAACTATGCCTTGCATATTTTTTGCAATCATTCTCCCCGCCTCCCAGTGAAAATTGCAAAATCTTCCCA
The DNA here is from genome assembly GCA_000404065.3 of Pinus taeda. Taxonomy (NCBI): domain Eukaryota; kingdom Viridiplantae; phylum Streptophyta; class Pinopsida; order Pinales; family Pinaceae; genus Pinus; species Pinus taeda. The sequence continues at coordinate 4,895 of APFE030431129.1, forward strand.
GTCAATCACCGGGGTATGTTGCATGTCAGTCCTCAAACTTGTTTTGGTTTTCAAATGACATATTTCTTGCCATGAGTATTTCTATGTCTCCAGGCATTGCAAGTGTTTATCTGTCTCTCAGCAGTACAATTTCAATGGCCTCCAAGAAATTGGGGTCAAAGAACATCGTTGAAAGTGTAACCGAGGATGCTTCAATTGAGCAAGTGTCTATGAGCTTGCCTATATACAAAAACACCAAGTTGTTCGTAGACAAGGATATCAAGATGAAATGTCAGGATATCAATGACACATTATCAGACACATTTGAGGAAAAACTAGAAGACCACAGGGTCTATGTCAACATTTACAAGTTTGGCTTTTACTAGATTGTCTGCAGGTATCCCTCGTTTCCATGCGTGGACATGATCCATTGGATTGTCTCACATATTGATCCCAAGAAAATGGTGTTGAGAAGTGTTAGTGGAACACAACTTGCTACCTTTAGGGAAAAGGACTTTTAGGAGATGTATCACTTTCCACATCTGGTGATCAAAATGGAGAAACCCTTCAGGAAACCTAGCAGTAGTGCAAACTCAAGAGATATCTTGAAGAGTTGGGTGAAAGAGCCAACCAAGTTTAGGGAAACACCCAACTAGGTTTATAAAATGAACATACTAAGGAAGGCATATCAGTACTTGGTCATGTTTTCATGCTACTTATACGGCCAAGAGAACACAGAGACCTTCCACATAGTTGGGTGATTGCGTTAGACCAACTGGATAGTGAAGGAAGACCTTGCAACTAATCTGACATGTTGGCTCTCAGGTTGAAGGAACAGGTGACAAAATATTGACATATACCCAAGGGTAACCAAGCAAGGATATAAATGTTTGACTACATTTTGGATGTAATCTATGCCCGTCAATAGTTCTCAGGCTTGGGTTGGTAATGGACACCTTTAGAAACCTTTGTGTGTATTTATTACAGATTGTTCTCTAAATGCAACTTTTGTGGAGTTATCATATAGTTGTGAGACCACTTTGTCACCCAAGTGTACAAAATGATATTTGAGTAGGATCCACCTTGCATGTCGCAGGCAGCGATTGAGGCATTAATTGACATATAAGATTGGTATTCCTCACCCCTTGGCACCTTCATACATATGTAGAACACAGAGAAGGCTCCACATGTTTTAACGAATTTTTCCATGGACAAACTCGTCATGCAAGAGGTTTCATATCACATCTTGATAGGGTTGTCAGCAAAACTACACGAGAAGAAGAAGGCACCTTGGCCTGCTCTTCCTACGTGGATTGGGTTATATGAGATACATAATCTCAAGCATGCTAAGGCTGAGACGAAGGAGTTCAAGGGATTCACCTTCAGCTCCAAAAATTTCAATCTGTATGACCCGCATTGCTTGGTGAAGGACCACTGTGCGAGAGCGAAATTTCCTTGGATCTATGGGGCGTGTCATTGGCCTGAAGAAGACCCGTGGAGATATTGTTATCACTCCTCCATGCTCAATGAACTGGTTATAATAGTTGTAGAATGGTTAGCACAACAGAGGTAAGCAGTATCTCAGAGATCAACATCATCATCACCAGTAGAGGGTAGAAAACCTGTGCATGTCCAAGGCAAGAGAAAGGTTGTTGATAGCACAGAGGCAGAAAAAAGTTGCAAGTTCAAAGAAGATCCACTTGTGTTGAAAGCAGCTTTGGAGATTGATGCTAAGAGGTGACAACGCAACAAGAGGTTTGTGCAAAGGCTAAGAGAGAAACAGAGGATGGAGGAAATAGAAAAGGAGTTTCAGGAGTTCAAGCGAAAACTGAAGGAAGAATAGGAGTTGTGCCTAAGAGAGAAGCAAGCACAAAAGAGACAAATAAAGTAGGTGGTGCAACATGCACAGATTGATGAAATTTTGCCCATACAGGTTATAGACTTATCCGAGCAATTGGCATAGACTAGGCAGGGTGAGCAGTCATAGGAGTAGGACTTAGATCAAAATATTGAACATATGCTACAACAGATGGATACATATATGGCTCAGAAAAAGTCATCTTACGATATTGACCTCATGCCTTGGAACCAAGAGGTCACCCCACCGGCTTCACCAAATTTAAAAGTAGAGCAAGTCCCAAGTGATCAAGGAGACACAGAGATCCTTGAAGGCAATCTGCAGAGGAAGATGAACATATCTTTCGATGAGTCACAACACAAAGTTGTGTAGTCACGTAGAGTGCCCACTCCGGATGGTCACATACCTCCTAGGAAATTTGAAGAACGAGTGATTGTATCTGATGTGCATGAGAATCCTGCAACATTGGCCGATGCTACTAGAGCATATGTCAAAGCCACCAGCTCGAGTGTTCAATTCTTGATAATAGAGAACAAACGCATGGATAAGGAGTTACAAGTAGCCAAGCAGGGAGGAGAACATGTTACATCATCTATCAGAGTAGAAGAGAGTGATACTGGATGAAGTATCATCCCTCAAGGTAGTCATGCAAATGTTCTATTTTGGATTCATCACCATGCATAAGTCAGTTGTCCATCTTATTGGTTGGCAGCAACGTTGTGCTAGGAGAGCACACATCTTGTCAAATATGCACATTGTTGTCGATCTCATGCAAACATGGATAATGAGGTACAAAGGACCCCCACTACACTTTCCAAAGATGATGAAGCCAAAGGTAGTAGAGTTGAAGGCACGTATCCAGAGTCAGATTTGGAACTATGAGGAACTCCCTCAGCTCATCACTAGTTTGCAAGTTTCACATGCACGAGTGTTTCAAAGCATGGATGTCATTGTGTGCACGCATGCGATCCCATACATTGGCACACTCACTAAGGTGAAGGAAAAGAACCAAGTCTAACTGGAGCTGGACATGTACTTTGATGAGTTAATGCATGTATCGAGTAGCACAGACTTAGAGATTAGCATAGATACTAGGCATCAGTATGTTGTTGGACCAACTACACTCAATATTATGATGCACATGTTATTAGAGGAGTTGGACAAAGGTTTCAAATTAGTGTACCCAGATGCAACGGAGGCAACAGTGCACTTTCATCAAGATCTAACCATTGAGCACCTAGACACCATAACAAACTACCAAGTTTGGCATTAGTTCACCACCATCGATCATCGCGAGGATGTCAAAGAGTTGGTATTCCCACAACTGTCTGATTCTTAGTTATATCTTACATGGCTTGGTCAAGCCTATTTTGTCTCACATGGGTACATGTGCAGATTGTAATGTAACATGTTGTAGCAGTGAAAGACCAGCTGTCGATAGTAGAGTGTAACAGTTATGTAGTAGTTGAAGAGTTATGAGGGTAGGTGAAGAGTCACAAAGGGGAATGACAAGGGTCACTGCACCCTTTGCTATTTATAGAACCTCATAAATTATTGTATAGGATTTTAGGAACCAAGCTTCCTATAGGTATATCTTAGAGAAAGCTTAGACTGTATTTTAGTGAGTCTTGGTTTCTCCACACTGCAAAGCTAGTATATCTCTTTGGAGGAGGAGGTGGTAGTGATTGTAATGTTCTGCTGTCGGGACTAGTGGTTGGTCATAGTTATATGTATTATTCTATATTTTACTTTCTTAATATAACAAGGCCAACACATTTCATGCATATGTTGTGATTGTATTTCAGCTATGTATGGACTTTTCTATATATGTTTGTATGTATCTTATTGAGATGTGTTATTGATTTAACCATCACTTTGGATCGTTGGCTAACTTGCTTTCTAGCTTGTGATGTTTTTTTGTTCGTTTGTTCCATTCCAAGCTGTGTGTTACCACAGGTTTCTAAGGGGCACACTCATACCTCTGTTCCATGTGTTAGAGCCATCCATGCACCTTCCTTGACTTTGTGCATATGTCACACCCTTGCTACCAACAAGGACATCTTACCCACCACTACCCGCAACCGTGGTCAAGGCAATACCGTACTACACCACTACTGCTACTCCTACACCAAACAGTCTGAGGTCTAGCTGGGAGTTCTTACCGTGGAGATCCCCTGACATGTTGTTGGGTCAAGCACCATCAAAAAAACCCTAAGCTCTACAACCCTCACTTATCTTGTCCAATCTGGTTGTAGAGAGAGGTTTCATAATTAGATCATTCATTATTATTCTCATGGTCTATTCCTTCGATCACATATTTTAATTTTTTTATCAATCTTGTAGATGTCTTGGGCACTGGACCCTTTCTAGCTAGGAACCGTCTCTAGGGTTACAAAAAAACCAACAATTCAGTTAAATTTCTAGCCAAGCTTTGGGTAAAATTGATTAGAAAAAAGCACTCACAGAAAATTTAATAGGTATAATGTTTAGACTATTTCTTTACAAATCCTTTGGTGTAAGTAGAATACCCTCAACATGGGAAAGGGAGTTCCTACATGAATCCAAACGGTTACATTTATCAAAGATAAGAGGTCAAGTATTTGGATGGTCCATGACTAATAAATAGAGGTTTCACTGAATGTCACAATTAAGAAAGAATTGAGGGTCATGAATATATTTTTAGGTCATTTTTTGTGGGTTAGCAATACAACTCAATGAGAATTGAAAATCACTGGATTGGATGAGACCAATAGGCCATAGTGTAATGAAATCATAGAAAAAAGTATCCTCTGGCATATGCATGGTGTTTGATGCTCATGTTTTTATAAACACCTGCCCTTGTACCACCCTTCCTCTTCCCTACTAGTTCTCTCCATAGCCCTTTTCATGTTCTGTTCATATCCACATTGGACTAAGTTATATTAAATTTTGAAATAATATTTACATATATTGAGTACATCTTGGAAGGTAAAACCACATGGTACATAGAAAACGTGTTTAGCACAATTAGATTCCAAACCACTCATGAGTTGGGACTTGGCCTTGTGCTATACACTAGGAATTGACATGAAATATTTACATAACTTTCACATATGTTAATTTCTTTAAGCTCATATGGTTTGAACCTCATCATAATGACTTATTTACAATTTATACATAATTTAATTAAATAGATCCAAGGGGCCAAAGCTAGATTATAAGCATTGAGATACTCCTATAATATGATCAACAAGGAGAAAAGAAAAACACCTAGAGATGATCATCCGAGTATAATAAACATTGGAAAATCATTACTTATGAGCTACATTACATGTTCAAGTACACAATGGGATGCATACCAATACTATTCCTAGCCTTGGTAGGATTTGTAGCTTTCAACATAGAAGAAACTACTATATATGCATCCCTTAAGATTCCTATAAAGGAAACATTGTACATCCTTTACAAGGAGAATCATCATAAGTATTCCAAGAAGAAACCAAACATATTGATCCAAATTTAAACAGGAACGCAACAAATTACAGAGATAACCATAAACACAGAGATGCAGTGGAAAGAATACTTCATTTCATTAATGTAAAATATTGTAATACGCTTACAAACAGTAATGGAAATAAACCAGGTAGGGCGATGGTAGCTTACCTCTGAGAAGAGATGTGGCGGCTACATGCCTCTGAACTGTGTTACAATGAGGCTCGAAGGCATATTTATTGTTGAGAAACAATGGAAAACCCTTAACATTCCAAACTGCGTACCCTGGGTATACATATCAACAACCTCAATCTAAACAACCCCAGTTTGGTCCGGTTAATCCTGGTTTTCTGGGAGGGTATAATATTCCAAATGAAAATCCAATTCCAGGTTATCCTGGGTATCCTCCTCCTGGAGCTGGTTTTGTGACCAAAGGTTTCCGAGACCCTAATCGTCAGTTACTGTTCATCGCAACTTTCGATTTACCTGACCTGTTGCGCCTTACGAACGATCCAATTTATTATCTTCCGTACTGACCGCCAATGCCTAATAAGTTTCCCAGTGATATTCTAAAGTTTGAGGGTAAACCTAGAGAGGATCCGTCGAATTATGTGATGAATTATCACCTCTGGTGTGCATCAAATTCCATTATATATGATTCAATTCGCTTACGGCTTTTTCAACGCACTCTAATTGGTCTCGCGGCTAAGTGGTACATTGAGTTGCCACGAAGCTCTTTTTATAATTTTAGTCAGTTAGCTACTTCATTCTTAACTCATTTTCAGTTGCTTGTCAGATATGACAGTGGCATGGAATCATTAACTTCATTAAAACAATTAACATCTACAAATATTTCAGACCATATTCATGAATGGCGATGTCAGCGACGTTTAGTGAAAGTTTATATCCTGGATCAAATTTTGGCAGAATGGTTTGTTAAATCATTATTACCTAAAATCACTGACGATGTATCTAAGGCAGGAGTAGTTACTGAGGAACAAGTAATTGCTCGGGCTTAGTACCTTGACTTAGTTTATACGCAGTTGGGTACTTTACACGAAAAAATCCCCGATCTTCCCAAACAAAATCAAATAACAAAAAATCCTTCAGGGTCTCATGCCATTGATGGTATGGTTGGTACAGTAAATACCAAGAGTAAGAAGAAATCTACAAAGAATTCTTCTCCTATTATAACTTTACCAGATTCCCCGACAGGAGAAGCTTCCGCTGAAGTTCCTACCGATATTCCTATTGTAGAATCTTCGACGGCCAAATCGAAATCCGACGGTAGAAAGAAAGGGAAGAAAAAAATAAACAAAATGCAAAAGAGAAACCAGAAAAAACTAAATCTATTGACAAGAAACGTAAACCTCACTATCCTTGTCTCATCTGTGATGAGGAGCACTTTACAAGATATTGTCCACATTGAGCTGAGGCTTCGAAGATCGTCAAAGGTTCTCAAACACTTGTTGCCTTGAAGGATCCTTTTCCTAGTCAAGATAGTAAGATGATAGGTTCTTCCTCAAATGCCTCAGAAGAACTAATTATGATGATGTCCCACGTCAGGATTGCGACACGATCGCAAGATTATGGAAGTAAGAATCCTGTTGGTGGTAAGGAACTAGAATCTTCTAGTTCAAACCCATCAACTTCAACTCCTCCTGGTTCCGATCCGCTACAAATCGAGAAGCCTAATCCAGACTTAGTAATCAAACCACCTGCTAAAGGTATACTTCCGAAGTCAGCTTTGAATCCACATGTGAGAGCTGCTCAAAACTATAACATTGTTGAAGGTTTAGCTATATCCCCTTCAGCAATGTCGGCTTTGGAGGTGCTACAATCATGTCCAGCATAGCATAAATTGCTTTTGTCTACTATAGGAGCCGTTGATGTTCAAGATTCCAATCTTATAATATTCGATTTAGAAAATAGTACACCTCGTTTACCTCATCAAATGGCTTTCCAGATCCCAGTGTTAGTCAAAAAGAGGCCTTGCTTTCGGACTGTGATTGACGAGGGAGCTTCAACGTGTATTATGTCGATTTCGTGCTGGAAATCACTTGGTTCTCCAACACTTAACCAATCCCCGACAATTTTGAAGGCTTTTGACGGCCGAGGGTTTCATCCTTATGGCATTCTGCAAGATCTACCTATAGGGGTAGAAGGCAAAACTGTTAATCTAGACGTGGAAGTGGTTGATGCCCCTTTAGATTACAACCTTCTTTTGGGTCGTAGTTTGTCTTACTCTATGATTGGTGTTGTTTCATCGGTCTTTCGGCTTATTAAATTCCCTCATAATGGAAATATTGTTAGAATAGATCAGTTAAATTACTTTTCATCTGACCGAGCCTCTTCTGAGAGTATCCAACATGTCGTTAAAACAGTTATCCCTTATAAGGATGTTGGGGTGGGATTAGTTAAAGATTATGGTTTACTAGGAACTTTTTCTTTTCCTCCTCCTAATGTATCACCTTTGTTTGCAACCATTCGTATGATTTCATCGGACACTATTGTTCTTGATGATCCTTCGATCATTCCTTCCGAATCTAAGGTAGACTCATTTGGTGATGCCATGCCCTTGAGTCCCTTTGAAGTTTCATATTAGGCGGTACAGTCATTTTTTGACGCTAATTCAACCGAACTTGATCCAATGAATGTGGTCCATGGGGAGTCACTTTCAATCTCAACCTCAGATTCAACAACCTTTTCTGAAACTGTTCATACTGATGAGCAGATTCATGAACTTTTGTCTATTGATGATTTACCATGGGAAGATCATCATCAATCTTTGTTCTTACCTGAGCTTGATCATTCTGAAAATGATTTCTCATCTATTTTTACCACTGATTATGTCAAAGAATCATAGAATCCATTGAAACATCCTAATTATGAGTTGAATTTGGGAAAAAATTCTCAAACAATTCCTATTTACATTTCAGTGAAACCCGGAATTATTGAAAACATTCATATAGGTGCTTCTTGTATGGACGAGGAAATCCAAACTTATAAAGCCCTATTTCAAGAATTCAGCGACGTGTTTTCCTGGTCATATGAAGAAATGCCAGGAATTGATCCATCAATTTTTGTCCATGAAATAAAAACTTACCCAGATGCTAAACCCGTCTTGCAACGTTTGCGTTAGATACATCCACGAAAAACTGCTGCTATTAAAGCTGAAGTTGAGAAATTACTTAAAGTAGGCTTCATTTATCCAATTCCTTTAACGGATTGGGTATCGAATATTGTTCCTATTAACAAAAAGCAAGGAACGATAAGAATATGTATTTATTATAGGGATATTAATCGAGCTTGTCCAAAAGACAATTATCCAACTCCCTATATCGATCAAATAATTGATGATTGTGCCGACAGTGAAATGTTCTCCTTTATGGATGGATTTTCCGGGTACAATCAAATTAACATACTCCCTGCTGATCAACCAAAAATGGCTTTCATTTGTCCATGGGGGATCTTTGCTTATTGCAAATTACCTTTTGGATTGAAGAACGCCGGAGCAACTTTTCAAAGGGCTATGTCTTATGCATTTCACAACATCAAGCACATTGTGCAGCCTTATCTCGATGATTTACCTGCTCATTCATTACGTAGAGTTGATCATCTCACTCATTTACGAGCCATCTTTATGAGATGTAGGCATTATCGAATTAGGTTGAATCCACACAAATGTGCTTTCTGTATAGAAATGGGTCGCTTACTGGGATTTGTTGTTTCAAAAGCCGGCATTCGTGTCGATCCCTCGAAGGTTGAACCATTGTTAAATTACCTCCGCCTTCGACTCTTCGCCAACTCTAGAGTTTGTAGGGGAAAGCAAACATTTTATGTCGATTCATTCCTAACTATGCCGAGATAATGAAAGGTTTTACTAGGTTGTTGAAATAGAACACTCCATTCTTTTGGGATGAGATAGCTCAGAAATCTTTTGATGCACTTAAACACACGTTGACCCATGCACCATTATTGCATCCTCCCAACTACAACCAGGATTACTTTTTGTACCTCGTCGCTTCTCATTCCACTATCAGGATGGTTTTAGTTCAGGAAGATGAATTCAATGCTGAACATGTGATTTACTATCTTAGTTGAACTTTGAATCAGACTGAGCTTAAATATTCGCATGTGGAGAAATTGGCCCTAGCATCTGTTCAAGCTATCCAATGTTTTCGTCACTACATTCTACTACGCAAAACCACGGTACTTTCTGACTGTAACCCTATGACGTACATTTTGACTAAACAATTGCTAGGGGGCAAGTATTCCAAATGGATAGTTATCCTGCAGGAATTTGACCTGGAATTTGAAAAATCCAAGTCAAAGAAGTCTTTGGTTTTCGCGGAATTAATGTGTGACTTCCCGCATACTAATATTGAAACTGTGGTAGAAGAATCCCTTGTGGATGAATCTTTGTTTCTTATCAGTACTCTTGATCCATGGTATGGGGATATAATCATCTATCTCCAAACCCAACATTTTCGGCCTGAAATTTCACAATCTCAACAAAGGAAAATACGTTTCCAATCCCAGCAGTATAGAATTATTGGGGATACCCTCTATCGTCGAGGAGTGGATTCTGTTTTTCGTCATTGTTTAACTCATGAGGAAGCTAAAAAGGTTCTAAATGACTGTCACTCTGGAGCGTGTGGCAGTCATATGTTTGGGTATGCCACAACCCAAAATATATTGTGCGCTGGTTATTTCTGGCCATCCTTATTTAAAGAGTCTATCAATGCAGTCCACAAACACCACAATTGACAAATTTTTGATCGAAAGATGCCTGCTCCTCTCCACCCTATAATTTCCGTTTGTCCTTTTGCAAAATGGGGTATTGATGTTATTACATGTAACCCTCACTCGGCTGGGGGACATGCGTATATCATCCTTGCGGTAGATTATTTTACCAAGTGGGACGAGGTGATGCCTACATTTTCGACAAACGACAAAACTACTGCTATTTTCATTTTCAATCATATAATTTATAGGTTCGGTGTTCCTCAAGCGATTATCACTGATCATGGAAGCCATTTTCGGAACATCATGAAGACTGAACTAACATATCAGCTTGGTCTGTGTCACGATAACTCTTCTCGATATTACCCACAAGCTAATGGTATGGTTGAGGAAATCAACAAAGTTCTAGTCACCATGATCTGACGAATCATTGGTATTCATCGGTCGAATTGGCATAACATGTTATTTTCAGCGCTTTGGTCATATCGAACCTCAGTCAAAACATCAACAGGGTTCACTCCTTTTCAGCTTGTTTACGGGTTGGAAGCAGTGTTACCCATTGAATGAAAAATACCGTCGTTGCAAATAGCCATAAAATTACTTCCAGCCACTTCCGAAGAGGAAAAACGTTTGTTATACTTAGCTCAATTAGATGAGAATCGACGTGATGCTGCATTAGCAATCGAGACTCATGCAAAAAGGATAAAAGCTCAGTATGATCAAAATGTTACACCTTGTAATTTTTTGGAACGGGACCTAGTTTTATTATACGATGAAGTTAACAATAAGTTAGGGGCTAGAAAATTTGTACCCATGTGGCATGGTCCTTTTGTTGTTAAGCGAAAGCTAGCCAAAGGGGCCTATGTATTAGTAGATTTTGATGGTGTCTCTTTAGGTAGACCCAGAAATGGGCTTTACCTGAAAAGATATTATGCTTAGAGTTTGGTGGAGATTCTTGTTAGAATAGATTTCTTTCTAGTTTGTGTGTTTTAGATTAGAAAGTGTGCCTAGTTTAGAGAGTGTTTTGTCATTATTCCTGCTTATCTTGGTTTTACTCTTGATATTGCAGATGTTGGCGTCTTCTTAAACATACATTGGTTTTGCTGATGGTGCTTTTCATAGTACACGGAATATTTCTTCCGCAGCTTGGTGTTATTTATTCACCCTCTAACGAGTTAGTATCTATGCATGGGGTAAGCCTTGTTTAAACAACAAATAATATTGCAGAATATAGTGCAGTGATTGAGTTATTATCTAAATCCATCTCATTTGGGATTTGGAGTTTGATTGTAAGGTTAGATTATGAACTCATTGTATTACAACTTAACAGGATTTATGCCATTAGAAATCCAGTTTTATTAAGATTATTTTTTAGAGTTCGTCTCCTGGAACGTGAATTTGACTACATTGAATATCAACATATTCCAAGATAAACACATTAGCAGATGCAGTTTCTTATCAAATGTTAAATAGACATTTGCAATAATCAAGACAGTAAATTTAAAAACATTCCGTAAACATGTTATACAAGATACTCAGTAATAGTGATATATCATAGCATAAGAATGTGTCAAATATACGTCGTCTTCGATCATAGGTTGGAAAACACCTTATGATCGAGAAAAATGATAGCACAAAAAGCTATAAATGTCATATGAAGTCTACAAAGGTGATCATCCTATCCTTGATGAGGATCATGATAAAAAATTACTACTCGGGCCACCCTACAAAGGAACCTCCTAAAAGGTCTTGGGACCCCAATCACATAGCGTTGTAGCTAAGAGGAATATCATCTATAGTAGTCCCTTGGATGTCTCCTGTCAAGCACTCTAGATGATGCTCCAATTCGGTCAAGGTCTCTGTTGATTGGTCCTATGGGGTTGGTGCCGCAGTAGCAGGGTGTCTTTGATCATAGGGCTGGAGAGTGGCTGATCGTCGTGGACCCACATCTGCATTTAAAACTTTTTACTATCAGTTTTGGATGATTCAAAAACAAAAAAAAAAAATTAAAAATTTAGAAAATGTTGAAAACAATTTTACCTGTATCATCCCATTGCTCTCCTGGTGGAAGAGCCATGTCTGGATCACCACGATAATCCATTCTAGCATATGGAAAGTTCTGAATCACGAACAGTTGGTTTTCCAACCAACGAAAATACTCAGGTGGAAATCGAACAACCTCAGTCTCCTCCTCAGGGTGACAGGCCATGACTGCAACCCATCACATAATCCTAGGATCTCGAGGAAGTCTAGCCTCAACGATAAGTTGTTGTGGAACCAGCATAGGTACCCTCTCTAGGCCAAAGCTGACAACTAAGTAACCATATCCAAAGTTCTTCAGTTGTCCATTCTTTTCCTTAATCAGTTGGCCTTTCACATTATCCAACACAACATTGCACCAGTTGAAGATGGTGCCTCGGAAGCAGTCTATTGCCATGCGCATTTGGGAACTGGTAGCTAGATGCAATGTTGTTCTCCCGCACAGTTTGGTGACAGTAAATGTGATCACTTTAAGTTCAAGGCAGGAGATGGTTTTAACATCTATCCGTTTGTCCACAGTTTAGACATTGCAAAACTCTAGTCGGAGACTAGCAACAGATTGGCCACCTGGCCTAGTCCCGAATAGAGATAATCCTGTGCCTTTCTTGGGCAAGCCAGTAAGGAAATAAATGTCCTCCGACTTGATTTCGAGCCGGTGGCCACCAATTATGAAACACTGGTCCTGTGTGCTCCACCTGTCAACCATCCATTGCAAAAAGTCTACCTAAGCCCTCATGCCAGGTATGGCCCAGAATTTCAATAAGCCGCATGCCCTTAATGCCTGTAATGAAAGGGGATGAATCAATGCAGCTTGATCCACATCTTCGTGTTCTCATTCCCACCAAACAAGCATCTTGTGTATCTGCATTGAAAAATAGGCGGATTAGAATTGTGTAATTTCAAGACATTTGGGTAGAAATGAGAAATTTTAGGGTTTCAAAATGCGTTCCACGGGGTCCACACCCGCCAGGTTAGGGACAGTGTGTAGGTTCACACTCGTCCTTAAGGGCAGGTGCGGAACCCCGAATTTTTCCCTTGTACGAAAAAGTTGGGGTTCGCAGGGTACACATGGTACGCCTGTGCAACCACCATGAGCAATTTTTAACCAACAAATTCCCTTAAAATGAATTTTAAAGCCCTAAAAAAAAATGAAACGAATGAAATGCAAATTATAGATGATGTGGACTACTTGGAGAGGACAGTTCTCGATTTCAATGGTCGGATATTCCGCAATCTTCATAGGAAGTTTTCTTACCAAAAGCTCTTACTTTTTACTCCAAAGTCAAATGGTAAAAATGAGTTTGCAAAAGCCCTTTTTATAAGATTTTTTGAATAAATGAGTTTTTAATTTGTTTATTTTTCACTTTAAAAAGGTCACTTTTGATGCATTTTATCAATTTTAAATAGATATGAGTAATGCTTGCAGTTTTTGTGCAGAATATTGGGTTTTTTAGGAAGAATTCAACAAAAAGCATAAGAGTCCTCTTTAAGCTCTTTTCTGACTTGTAAAATATGAAAAGATTGCCAAGTTTTTCTTTTTAGACTCGTTAAAATGGAATTAAAAGGACGGTCCACTCACAGCTCTTTTTTGACCATATAAACATGAAAAGATTGCCAGACTTTTGTCATTTCAAGTTCTATATTGGTAATAAAACAATGTGTTTTTGATCGCTTTTTTATTTTTTCAGATTAAAGACACTAACTATGAAAATTACTCCTTGATCATAATGGTCAAGCGGTTCTCTCAAGTATTATTATACTTTTTCAGGCTTGTGGGACACAAATTTACGAAAAAGGACAACCATGGAGTTTTCTTAAGTTTTTCTTCTGACTCCATAAAATTGAAAAACATTGAGTTTCTCCTATACTGGACTCGTTAAAATTTCACAGTAAAGGACCTGTTCAATTTCAAACAACAACAGATCACTCCTTCTTAGGGTTCGAATTTTAAACTAAGTTGGACTCATCCAAAGGATGAGCTTATAATCAAGCAAATGCTATCCTCCTCAAGCTTGTCAAAAATAAAGAGGTACTTGCCAGAAATGGTGGAGGAAAAGAAAAAAATGAACCTGTTTGTTATACTTTGTCATTAGAAAAGCAGTCAACCTCTCTTGAACACAACGCTTTTTGTTCACCTGGGTTGGGAAATCCTTTGCCTAACAGTTAATCAAACCATATTGAAAGTCTTCAGCCAGTTTCTGGGTATTAGCTTTGGGTCAATTGTAACCAAACCATTTGTAGTGTCGTTATGTGTTCAAGAGGTCAGTTCAAATAAACCATTCATTTGCAAAATGTTTGTCATCCATCATTGACCATCCCTGAGTTAGTCCTTGCCAAATACATTTCTTCAAAACTTGATCTATAATTTCGTGTTGTGGGCTTGCCTACGGCGGATCGCTTTCTATCGACTCCAACTCATTATCTAGAAAGATGACCTAGGAATCGTCAGTACCTTGGAATCTGCATGCCTCAATGGAAGGATTCTCACCTTTGACGATAGGTTGCATCATTGACCTTCGATCAAAGGATTATGTGACGAGTTCGACATCGACTCATTCATTCACATTTCATGGATTGTACTGAGTACTTTGAGGGCCATTGACATTACTGGTGGTTTCTCTCACACTTGTTAATGGTTTACATCACTGACCGGTAATCAAGTGGTTTCTACCATGTTTGACATCGACACATTCATTCACATGGATAGAATCGTGCTAGTTCGGGAAGTAGAAATGAAGACCCTAGATCTAGTTTCTACCATCCAGGCTGCGAGGAATTTTGTTATTCATTATACAATGGACTATTCATAAACAGATGGTTGCACCCATACTATGTGTACACATGTCTATACTTGTGATGTATTACAAAATCATTCTTGTATCAGAGTAGTTTAGATAGTTTCTAGTCAGTTTTGATCTAAGTATGGGAATGCCTACCTCAGCGATGATATGATCATATATCTA
>APFE030431139.1:0-26360 GCA_000404065.3 Pinus taeda
GCATCAACAACTCCTTAAGCTCTTCAAAGTTAACCTCACACTCCTTAGTCCATTCAAACTTCTTACCTTTCCTCTGTAAGGATGTAATGGGATAATAAATATGTGAGAAGTTCTTAATGAACCTCTTGTAATATTTGGCTAAACCAATAAAAGCTCTCACATTGTCCACACTCTTAGGAACTACCCACTCCACGACGACCCTTATCTTCTCTTGATCTATTGCAATGCCTTGCTTGGAGAAAACATGTCTCAAATAGTGCACCTCAATCTAAAAGAAACAACATTTGCTAAGCTTCCCATACAACTGATTCTCTCTCAACACCACTGTTAATTGCTTAACATGCTCTTCCACATTTTTAGAACATACCAGTGTATCATTAATGAATAAAATAATGAACTTATGTAAATATGGACACAACACACTATTCATCAAACGCATGAATGTAGATGGAGCATTAGTTAAGCCAAATGGAACCACAAAATGCTCATAATGCCCATACCTAGTCCTCAATGCATTCTTGTAAATGTCCTCCTCCTTGATGCGTACCTAATGGCATCTCGATCTCAAGTAAATATTTGAGAAAACTATCTCTCCCTTCAACTAATCGAACAAGTCATCAGTCCTCGACAAAAGATACATGATCTTGATAGTCACGTGTTCAACTGCATGTAATCAATGCATAATCTGAGGATACCATATTTGTTCCTCACAAAAAATATCGATGCACCCCAAGGTAATACAATTGGCCTAATGTAGCCCTTGTGCAACATTTCCTTCAGCTACAGTTTCCACTTAACCAACTCAGATGTGCTTATCTTGTAAGGTGATTTTTATGTTTGAACTTCCCCTCAAACTAACTCAATCAAAAATTATATCTTCGTGTGAGGTGGAAACTTTGTAATATCCTCGGGAAATACATCCCTAAACTACTGCAACAATGGGTACCTATTCAACACATCTGCATCCTTAATCTCCTTATTCTTATCAATAGAAATATGCACTACAAATATCTTGCACCCTTTCCTATGGCTACGCTTTTCTTGCATAGTTGTCACCAACCTAACTGATGTTGCTTTCTTCTTCCCTTGCAAGACTATTGGTTCTCCATTGTCATCAACACACTCAATAGCTTTGTCATAGTAGTCAACCTTGGTTCTATGTAGATACAACCAATCCATGTCCAATAACATATTGTATGAACCCAACAGTAATACATTTAAATTTGCTATTGTAGGTGTTGTTCCTTAAGAAACCAATTTCCTAGCTGTGGAGAAATTGTGCTTAAGACATTAATGACTATTGTTTGGTGTCACTTATTTGTCACTTTATTGTTTGTTGTGTTCCCAAATGAAGGACTTGGAAAACTTGGTTTTTAACCCTCAATACATGTATGACCAGAACATCTACGAATGCCATTTGTTGCTAGATATAAATGATGGATGAAGAAAGTTTAAAGGGGAAGTTAGATATAATATGCTAGTCTTTCACATAAATTACTATCTGTAACTTAGAAGAATTATTAATATGAGAATTGAATCATAAAAAATATTCTGATTAACACAGAAACTACTATCTGTAGCTCTTGGAGAAGTTAAAGATAATATGATGGTCTTTCACAGAAACTATTATCTATAACTTAGGAAGGAAGGTGAAAACTTCAAGTATAGGAGCACTCTTTTAAGGAATTTTAACTTTATCTACATAAGCAAATAAAGACTTGCAGCTTCATTACTATACTTGAAAGAAGAAAACATAAGAGGACACGTAACAGAGAGGGTTATAAAATTATACCCAAAAGTTCATGGAAACTTCTGATTCTTTCATTAATCAACAATTATATCAAGAATACAGTGACCTAGTCTCTGGGTTCTCCAAAATTCGAACCCCTTGTAAATTTTCTTCTTTTTATACATCGTGGAACAATTGTTGATTTTTGAAACTGCCCAAATTATTTAACTGCTTCTCTAACTATATGAAGTAAAAACTAGTACAGAATTTTACAGAGGGTAAAAGACACCTCAAAGAACATGAAATAATAGGAACATAACTGAATTCATAAGAGGATGATAACTGCTAGCTTTCTCTGTTAATCCGCTGCCGAGTTCCTTTATAAATGCCTTAATTATTTTTTATTCATTTTAGCCTTAATGAAATGTCTTTAGCTTGTGTAATAATGGGCTTACATATCTTTCGGGCATTTTTATTAGCTGAAATACAGAGGAAACATAAATAATCAGCTTCCTCTTTAGATTCAGCTCTAACCCTAATTTCCCTCATAGCAAAATTAACATGAACCTATGATTAATACAGAACTCAAAAAGAGTTAATATTGCTTTAAAAATATGTCAAATCCGCCCGTTCAGCTCTCCTTTGACCTCCCATCAAATTAATACAGGGTTACCCCTACTTTACCAATAGTATGCATATTTTTATGCATATTCAATGATCTTCCGAGTCAAACCTTTAATCCATAATGGTGAAGGACCCTTTTATAAATCCTTATGTGAAATGATTTATCAAACCCAACACAGACTATTCCTTACTCACATTCATTCATCGGGACTTAATCACCCTTCTAAAGCTTCAATAACCTTTTATTAATCCAAATATAGCCCGCATATATAATTAAACCATTCTAAAAGATTGATTATACCACGAACTTTACCTATAAACCCGTATATCTGTGCTAAATTCATTATAAACCATCTTCAATCAAAATACCCATAAAGCATGCATAACATACCCTTTTCGCACTTTTCAAAGCCTCTGCACAGTTCTCTAGGCAGCATACTTTCTCGATGCTTTACAACCATCGATCAAGATCCACATGATCTAATGGTCTACAACAATTTCAGGTGAGACATAAGCACGAAGAATACCCGCCCGAAATGTCCGGTTTTCTCTCTCCACCTAGCTACTATGTGTCGAACGATAAGTGGAACTAGGTGAGCTCCACTAAAAACCACTTACCATTTTTACTCCACCCAAAATCCCACTTGTAATTTTAAATCCACCCTTCGTAAGCCTCGCGGACCCGCCAAAATTACAAAATTAAATCTATATTTTTTAGGTCTGACCATTGCAATCGCAATCGGCATACCATATACATATATATAGAGTGTTATCAATGATCGCGGACCCGCCGGGGCTTATAAAACATAATATATATACGCTTTGGGTCCAACCTTTTCAGCGATTATTTCTATTATAATCCTTTATAATAGAAATACATATACAAATGTGTAACCATAATGTATATGAAGTGCTTTTCGATAAACCATGATGTATATAACTTTCGGGAATGATCAGCGGTGGTTTCATATAACTGCCACTGTGTTTTGAAATTGTGATTTGATCACATTGTTTAACACATATACATATATATTTTGGTAATGGCTCCATATAACCATTTATAATATGATTTAGCTTAATTTCATGGGTATACGAGGGCCGATCCTTTTATTCTTCTTTCTTTTTCAATTTCAATGTATAATAAAAAAAATACTTCATTTCCCTTAGACTCTATGGATGTAAAGAAAATAAGAGAGCTTCATTAAGGTTGAACCCTTGCAATGATTTTAGACCACACATTGTGATAAAAGTAATAAATAAGCTTAAACACAATATAAGCAACAACATCTGGCTCTGACTTGGGAGAGTTCTTTTGCCGCAGAAGCACTAAGAACCACAAATTAGTGACTTATCAATTGGGCATGGAGTCATATATTGCTTCACCAAACTTAGCTGTGTGAAAATTTTGTACAGTTAACCCATGTTGATCTTTGCAGTGATAGGATGCTTGTACCTTGATAGAAAAATATTGAGAATTGTAGATTAGTATCCTTAGTTGGGCATGGAGTCCAAAACTATGAAAACCCTGATATTTGACAATAGAAACCTGTCAATATTGAAGTATGACACCTCTGTAAACCAGTTTCTAACTACAAAAGTCACCCTTATTTATCCTTCTAAAGTTAAACTAAAGAACTACAACTGAAAACTAAATGCTCAACACCTGAGCTTATTTATGTACATGATTGATCTCCACTAGGTGAAATCAATCTTCCAATGGTACAAGTTAGCTTTTGAGTGTTTAATCTAGAACCATTCCACTAGTGAAACTTGAAAAAAAATTCATTCTGAGTTTCTCCTAAGTTCCAATGTTGTGATCTTGAATGTGTTCATCCTGTGAAACCTTCCCTACGTCAATAGCCACAACATTGGGGTTAGAAATCCTTTCAAGAGGAACAATTCCCTTTGGAAAAATATTATCCTTCAATTGAAAAATATTTGGATTAGTTATTAAATCTTTTGAACCACTGATTTCTGCAACTTCTATTGTTTCTTCCTTATCTTGATCAATTTTTATGCCTCGAAACTCGTCAGGTAGAGTAAAAAATTCTTTAATATGATGATCATCTTCAAAAGCTTTCCAATTCTAAAATTATCAAGAACATAGTGTTTGTTTCTCATTCCTACCTCATATCTCAGTCTTGGATTAATAGGAGACCTTAAAGTACTAGCAGCCACAACCAATGAATCTGCTAATCTATTCTCATTTCTTGGAATAATTTGAATGTTAAAAGCTTCAGAAAAGTTCCCAATCAAATACCATACCTCATTTCTATATACCCTAAGCCTAGGGTTCTTTGTTTGGAAATGATTTTTTATTTGCTTGATGATCAACTCTAAATCTCCAAAAGCGAAAATTGACTTAACTCCCATATGTTTAGTTGTTTGTAGAGCAATAATCAAGGACTCATATTCTGCCACATTATTTGTTGCCTCGAACTCTAATTTGAAAGAAAAAGGGAACATATTACCTCCAGGAGAAATTAGAAGAAAACCAACACTTGTTCCTTCCTTGGAATAAGCTCCCTCAAAGAAGCATTTTGACACTCCTTTAGTTTGTAGCTCTGTAATTGGCTGAAGCAAGCTGCTTCTGATTATCTTCAGTGAGCTCTGCATTATCATACAATGTGAAACATGTAAATTCATCCTTCTCCTCACTATATACAAGTGAATTACTTGCTCCATTTATTGTAATCGTTTTTACAAATATAGTTTCTCTATACAATCTCATCTCTTCCCCACCAAAAAATGGTATAACAGCATATGTAAAATCCAATTTCAAAACAACACCCAATTTAGCCCCCGAGGACCTAGATAGAAGCATTCCAAATCTAGCAAGGATATCTGCTACTACTACATCCATGACCAAGCTTCTAGCTGGAATTTGGGCTAGTGACACAGCCAGATCCTTAATAACTTCCATATGCTTGACTTTGTTTGAATCAAAAGAATACAAGTCCCTATAGGGTTTGGTAACTTGTAGATCTAGTTGCTTCATTACTGATAAAGGCATAAGGTTATGTGAAGCTCCCGAACAAAACATACAATTATGTAAGAGGAAGTCATGGAACAATAAGGAAATATAAAAAGGAGGTATTGAAGGGTCTACTTCCTCTACATGTGGACCAAAAAGCACTACTAGTTTGTCTTCCTGCAAATTTACAGTGCCATCTATAATCTCATTTTCTTTCAAACTAACAAACTTAGCAATCTCCTTTTGATAAATAGGTATTTTTGTCAATTTTGTAAGAGGAACCTGAATTCTTACCTTTTCCAACTCCTTAGTAAGACTAAACAAGTGACCCTGTCCAGCAGTCATTTCATTCTCCTCCTCACCTTTTTTTAGGAATGGGATTACCTAAGGAATTGAAGCAAGTCTCTCCAAAGGAATTCTCCCAGTTTGATCTTGAGAAGACTCACCTTGAAGTATCTGTGTCTTTCCATCTTCATTCTGTTGCTACTTTCCTTTATTCACTTGTTTTGCAGACTAATATTCTTGTGGAGTTGCCTTTGGTGAGGAAGTTGAAACTTGCTGCTCACTTTCATTTTCTTGATTTCTTGATCTCTTCCTCGATCTCAAGTCATATTTATTATGTAGTTCGGTCTGCATAAAATCACAACATTGCTTCCAATATTTATCAGTTTTATTTTCATCATGAATGGAATATGTTTCATCATACTCATACTCTTCTTCTTTGATACCAAGTTCATCTTCATCCACTGCATATAAAGTAAAAATTTGATCTTTAGGATGCTCTTCCTTTTCAATAGGTTCTGCTTCTATATATAATGGTGCTTGAATTTGATCTTGATCTTTTATTTCCCTTTGCAATATTTGCAAAGGTTGTCTTCTGTATTGGGTATTAAAGTTCTTATTATACTGTGTTTGCTTCTGAAAATTCTTATTTTATAACTCTAATTTATTTACCTTAACTGACAAAATTTTAATTACATCACACAATCCTCCAATGCTTGAATTTGAAAGGATTCCATCTTTGCCTTTCCCTTATCTTGGATAGGCTATGATTCTGGTGCTTTTCTTGCAACCATCAGATTTGATTCTATCTCTAATGCATCTGTTTGGATCTAATCAAGGGTTGGAGCTCTTCTCTCCCTTAATGTGAATCCAAATTTTGATTCAAAAGCTCCTGCAAAAGTTATTTTTGCACTAGCAGGAGGAGGCTTAATCTCCACTGGGAGACTATAATACAATTTGTTAAATCTTTTGACAAATTCAACCACGGTTTCATCAAAATTTTTCTCTATGGCATTAAACTCTATTAATGAATACCCATGGTATTTTTTTTCTCCCCGTCTCTGAATAAACAAACATTCAATCTCTTCCCAAGAAGGAATAGTATTATTGGGAAGTCCTTTAAACCATTTTCTTGCTTCTCCATCCAAGGAATGAACAAAAAGTCTTAGAGAAACATCTACATGTTCAACATCTTTGATTTATGTAAAATTGCAAAATACTGACACATGATTCTTTGCAGTTTGTTCATCTTCCCCTATAAAACAAGGAAAAGTTTTGAGGTAATCCTGTGGCATTTGATTTAACGGTTGTGGCAATTGAAGAGGTGCATACCTATTCATCAAGAATGAAGGTAATGCCATGTTTATTGAACTTTGATTACCAATAGATGTGGAACCTGATTGAGAGGTAGATGGAATGTTTAGAGGTGGTAATATAGCTATTCGTTGAGGTTGAATGATTATAGCAGATAAATGAAAAGTAATAGATTCTAAATATTGTTCTTGATAGTTAGGTTCCTGAAATGAAGATGATGAAAAAGATGACTCTTTATCAGAAGAATGTTGACATGAATTGTTGCCTGATGCAAATAATATAGGAATTGGTGTAATTGGAATATTAGACCTTCCAACCCTCTTAGAAACTAGCCTTTCAGGATTTGAAAGAGCTTGAAACTTTTCTTGTGAAGTGTATGATCTTGTATGGGGTCTTCTTGAAGCCAGAGTTATTGCTTTGATTCAAAATAGCCAAATATTTCCTCCTCACTGAACAACTAGAGGAAAATATTGAAAACCCAGAGAAAAGTGTTCTTGTCTTCTCTCTCTAGCAACGATGCCAATTAATGTTGTTCCTTAAGAAACCAATTTCCTTGCTGTGGATTAATTGTGCTTAAGACATTAATGATTATTGTTTGTTGTCACTTATTTTTCACTTTATTGTTTGTTGTGTTCTGAAATGAAGCACATGGTCAAAACATCTCAGAATTCCATTTGTTGCTAGATGCAAATGATGAATGAAGAAAGTTTAAAGGGGAAGTTAGAGTAATATGTTGGCCTTTCACAAAAACTACTATCTGTAGCTTAGAAGAATTATGAAAATGAGAACTGAATCATAGACAATATGTTGCTTAACACAGAAACTACTATATGTGATTATTGAAGAAGTTGAAGATAATATGTTGGTCCTTCACAAAAATTATTATCTATAACTTAGAAAGGGAGGTGAAAACTTCAAGTATAGGAGCACTCTTTTAAGGAATTTTAACTTTATCTACATAATCAAATAAAGACCTACAACTTCATTACTATACCTGAAAGAAGAAAACACAAGATGACACATAACAGAGAGGGTTACAAAATTATGCCCAAAAATTCATCGAAACTAGTAATTCTTTCCTTAATCAACAATTATATCAGGAATATAGTGGCCTAGTCTCTGGGTTCTCCAATATTCGAACCCTTTCTTTGTAAATTTTCATCTTTTTATACATTGTGGAATAGTTGTTCATTTATGAAACTACTCAAATTATTTAACTACTTCTCTAACTATATGAAGTAAAAACTATTATAGAATTTTATACAAGGTAAAAGACACCTTAATGAACATGAAATAACAAGAACATAACTGAATTCAGAAGAGGACAGTAACTACTGGTTTGCTCTTTTAATCCACTGCTGAGTTCCTTTGTAAATTTCCTAATGATGTTTAATTCATTTTAGCCGTAATGAAATGTGTTTAGCTTGTGTAATACTAGGCTTACATATGTATCGGGTGTTTTGATTGGTCGAAATACAAAGAAAACATACCTAATCGCCTTCCTCTTCATATTCAGCTCTAACCCTGATTTCCCTCTTTACACAATGAAATTAGCGTGAACCTTTGATTAACACGGAACTCAAAAAGAGTTAATCTTGCTTTAAAAATATGTCAAATCTACCCGTTCCACGCTCTGTTGACCTCCCATCAAAATAATGCAGGGTTACCCCTAATTTACCCACAGTATGTAGATGTTTATCCATATTCAATGATCTTCCAAGTCAAACCTTTAATCCATAATGGTTAAGGCCCCTTCCATAAATCCTTATGTGAAATGATTTATTAAACCCAACATAGACTAACCCTTACTCACATTCACTCATCAAGACTTAATCACCCTTTTAAATCTTTAATAACCTTATATTAATCCAAATATAGTCCGGATATATAATTAAACCACTCTTTAACATTGGATATACCACGAACATTACATATAAAACCTTATATCCATGCTAAATTCATTATCAACAATCTTCAATGAAAATACCCATAAGGCATGCATAACGTACCTTTTCCGCACTTTTCAAAGCCTCTGCATAGTTCTCTAGGCAACAAATTTGCCTGATGCTTTAAAAGTGTCGATCAATATCTGCTTGATCCGACAGTCTACAGCGATTTTGGGTGAGACATAAGCACGAAGAATACTCACCCGAAATGAGCAGTTTTCTCTCTCCACCAAACTACTAGGTGTCGAACGATAAGTGAAATCAGCTGAGCTCCACTAAAAACCACTTACCATTTTTACTCCACCCAAAATCCCAATTGTAATTTTAAACCCACTCTTTGTATCCCTCATGGACCTACCGGAATTACAAAATGAAATATATAGTTTTTCGGGTTCGGCCATCGCAATTGCAATCGGTATACCATATACATATATGTAAAGTGTTATGCAATGATTGCAGACCCATCGAGGCTTATAGAACATAATATATATATGTTTTGGGTCCAGCCTATTCAACGCTTATTTCTATTATAATCCTTTATAATAGAAATACATATAAAAATGCGTACCTATAATGTATATGAAGAGCTTTTCGATATAGCAGACCCACCAGGACTTTACAACCGAATATATATATATATATTGGGTCCACCATCGCAAGTCGCAATCGGTGGAACCCAACGTCCATAGCTCGACAGTGCAGCTGACCCATCAGGACTTTAAACCATGATGTATATACCTTTCGGGTCTGGCCAGGGATGATTTCATATAGCTGCCACTGCAGTTTGTGATTGAAATTTGATCACATTGTTTAACACATATACATATATATTTTGGTTATGGCTCCATATAACCATTTATAATATGATTTAACTTTATCTCATGGGTATACAGGAATCTATTCTTTTATACTTTTTTCTTTTGCGATTTCAATGTATAATAAACAAAATACTTCATTTCCCTTAAACTCTGGGGATGTAAAGAAAATAAGAGAGCTTCATTAAGGTTGAACCCCTACAATGATTTTAGACCAGACATTGTGATAAAAGTAATAAATAAGCTTAAACACAATATAAGCTACAATAGTAGGCATACCATTTAAGTCAAATTTCCAAGCTCTTACCCAATGATGCACTAACTTCTTTGTACCTGTAGCCAACTGCACTAACCAAGACTCTGCATGCAACTCCTTATTCAAACCACATTTATCCATCAAGCCAGGACTAACATACTTATAGTTAGACCTAGGTTCAATCAAAATAGAAATAACTTGTCACAAAGCTTATCATCCATCTCAATGAAAAATGCATGTTGTTTTGCATGGTTGTTGTCCATGACTGCATAGATATGAGGAATAATCTGGCCAACATCTCCAACAGTCTCCACCTCCTATGCATTGTATATCTAGTGTCCACCACCATAATTTTGTAGACAATCTCTCCTGTGATGATCTTTTCCACAATTCCAACACTCTATGGGATTCTACCCTCCATCCTTGTTCTTCTCTTGAGCTCGATGTGCCTCTCCTCTATCTAATGCATTGCAACTCTTAGGTGGTGCAACATTCTCTTTGTTATCTATACCCTGTGGTATTTCTCACTTTTATCCCATTTTCCTTTCCTCTTTACATTACCTCTCCATTCTAGCTTAGTCTCAATTCTGTGCTTTGATTTTTTATAACAATGCTTATATTTCAAATTGCGTCCTCCAATGATCTAGGTGTTAGAGTCAGTCTTTACATCCCTCCGTTAGAGATCATTTCTCTCTATTGCATTTCATTTTTAGGTGTCTCACTCACTTCACTGAGTTGCATTCTGTTAGGGGCATGCCATAATCTAACAGAAGGGTCTGGTCATTCATTACCCCTCATGCCTTGCACTGCTGGCTCAGGTCTGTTCATCGAAATCAAGTTTCTGAGTCACTTACAGTCATGTTTTAGTCTTTTGATCAGCAAGAGTCATTTCAGTCACTAGGTCTAGGGTTTCACAAGTTGTGTCTTCAAGTTGTCCAATAAAGCTAGCAGGCCAGAGGGAGGTTTTTAATGAGTTTTTATTTTAAATATTTTGATCATCATATCGCTGGACTATGACTTTTCTTCAAAACTTTTTTTTGAAGAAAATTTGTCATTCCGTTGTGTAATAAATTGCCATAATTTTCAAAAAAAAATCAGCTGTTGAATTCTTCAGGCACAGCCCTAGTCTCCTATGGAAAATTCCATGTTAGCTATCCCTGCAAAAAATTTCAAAGAGTCTCATCATTCTAGTCAAAAAATCAAATGAATCAACCAAAAACAGAGCTTTAAATAAAGTGTGAAAAAGTCTCAATGCCAAACATTACAAAAATGGGTTTTGAAGAAACAAAAATCAAATCCATGTCTTTATAAAGACATTTCCGTGAGAATCAATGTCATTTGTGTGCCAACAACCAAGTGGAAGCAATTCAAAGAAAGTTTTATGAAATTGAGTGAAATTGGAGGCAACTTGGTCGGCGCGGCACATAGAGCAGGTGGCGTAGTGCAGTGGAGAGGCGAGACGCACTGGGAGCGAGCGCACAGTGTAGATTTACACAGGCGCGACGCACTGGGACAACATGACGCATTGGGTATGCAGCGTGGTGCATACAGTCCAAAGCCTGAAACTGCCAAGAACTTACACTGATTTGCCAGGTATAGTCTTCTTTTTAGTGTTTCCTCCAATTTTGGGATGTGGTTTATGGACGGTAATGGTTGAAACAAAGCATCAAACCCTCCCTCTACAATACCTCAAGAAGACTTGCTGTTAGGGTTTTCAAGATCATTACTTTGCTTCCAAACTCACTCCTCCATTCCATTTCTCCCTTATTTCCCTCATTCTCTTCTTCCTTATTCCATATTCTCCCTAATTTTATTCTTCCCTATCCCCAAAAAACTACTAAACCCCTATCCCCAATTACCTTCCACATATTGCCAAATGTAAAAACTCCAAACCCTACCCTATACATCAAATCCCTCAAAACTCTCCTACATTTCCCTAATCCCTATAGTCCCAATAGTACCTAATCCCTTACTATTTCCCCCCCTTCCTAACAATCCCTTGTTGCATTTTTTCCCCTTCATGGCAGAGTTCAAACATATCATAAAAGAGCAGTCCAACATAGTTTTTTCACCAGCATCTATTTCTCCAAGGAAGTTGTACAACAACAGTTATGTCATCCAATCATTCATCTGATTATGAAGTGGAAACCCAAAGTGACTCACCCTTGGAAGGACATGCACCCCATAGGCATCATAAAGGTGGCAGACATGTTAGAGAAGAACCGACCACACTTACATAATTGCAGGCCTGTCCTATTGCCATCTCTTGTTTTCAGTTTTAGTCATGATATGAATTTTGCGAGAAGGTTGCTACTGTTCAAGTCCATCAGGAGTTGGCTTGCTTATTTGTATTACATTTACATGGTGATCGAGTGACTTTGGCTGGTGTCACTTTCACACTTACACCAGATTCTATCTCATTGGCATACTTAACATCGGAGAACCATGGAACAAGAGGCAAAAGATTGACCGGCAACACTATGAGCCATATATTAGACCTAGTTTCTTGAGGTAGCTAAAGAGAGTGTTCCCTTTCTGATATATCAAAGATGAATATGCTCCATTAATGAAATTAATCATGAAGTATTTCAGTTGTGAAGGTTGCTTCTCCCAATTATATGCTTATCACATCAGGTTGCTCATGCATTTCACCCAGGTATGGATGGTGAACATCCCATATTTTATATGCCGAAACATAGAGAGGATGACCACCCTTGTGCAGCACAAGACCCTTGAGCAGCAGTTCAATAGTATTTGCCATTTTGCTCTCATCAAGATTTTGGTGGTTCATCAGCTTGGATTACAGGGTATCACGTGGGATGATTTCATCTCTGGTGACCTTTTCAGAGCTTCACAGGGATCTTCAGAGGTTGGGCATGAGACTGGTGGACCTTCTCATCAGCGAGAAGGTCATCATCCACACACTGCTACTATATCGGTCTTCATTACATATTAGAAGGGAACGAGGCAGTTATTTGCAGCAACCAAGCGAGTGTTATCTCCACCTGGGGTTGAAGGGGCCTCGCTTCTGACATCAGCATCACAGGTACAGGACAAAGCCAAGAGGCCAATGTAGGACGAGGGGCCTTCAGGTGAGCGAGAGACTGATTTCATTCTCATTCAGGATGATGTTACATACATGGGCTCGCAAAATGCACATCTTAGAGATATCATCTAGGAGCAGCAGATAGAGATCAACACCTTATCCCTCAACTTGGAGAGGGCTAAGTGGATCATCAAATACTTGGAGCAGAGGAACAAACAGCTTGAAGATCAACAAGAAATCATGGAGTTACGAAACATCTACGAGAATCGCCAAGTTGCCCAAAGGAGGAGGATTGAATTCACTACATTGGAGCAAGTGATTAATGATGATCGAGAGTCTTGGCTCGAGATAATAAACATTCACCTAGAGGGACTGCTCGAAAAGGCTAATAGGGACAAAGCATTGTTCAGGCACATGGTTTTTCATTACAGGGCACGCAATATGAGTTCCAAGGCACGAACAAGAAATCTGAAGGCAAAACTGAAGAAGGAAATAAAGAAGTAAAAGAGGAAAAAGGAGCATGATCACCTTTGGATATTGGCCGAAGCCTCTTTAGCCTAGCATGACACTTGACAGAGAAGGTACAGCCCAAATTTCAAGAAATTCGGAGCAATTTTTGTATTTTTGCACTGAAAAACAGGTTTTGCTTCCCTATGCGTCGCGCCACGTGGTGCTTGCTTTTGCTAGAGGGATCCAAATGGAAAAAACATTATATGTTTGGGTTTGGCATGCAAAATCATGACTGCTGGTGTATGGCCAAGAAGTTTGGGCAAGTTTTGAGTCTTCAAGAGGTCAAAAACACTCAAAACATGACCTCACTGCCCTTATTTTGACACACATAAAGCAGTCCTGGAAGATTTGATATTTGGAGGGGCAAATGGACACCAAATTCAAAAGTTCCACTTGGGTTGGAAAGTATACAGGTAGGGATTTACAACAAGCTATCTTGGGCTCAATTTGGACTTCATTAAATGCCCCAAAATCATCCTCAAAGTGGCATGATGCATAGAGGATTTGGCGCGGCGCATAAAGGATTTTTGCCCAATTTTTCACCTTCTAGCTCAAAGATTTGGCCAATTTGACTAGTTTTGCTTTGTGATGTAATTATTGACCTATCTTGATGTAATTGAAGGATCATGATGTAATATTGGCATATTTTTACTTTTTCTATAGGATTCATTCATTAAAAGGTGAAAATTTTATGAATGAATCAGTTTCCTATCTTATAGAGGCAAGTTGTTTGATTGCCTAGATTTTAGTGCTTTGTTTAGAATTGGTTGAAACAGCCCCTAGAATGATGAGCTCGACCCTTATAGGCATGGGAGTGGGTTAGGATGGTCTATATCATGTATCTTCTGAGTAATTTTCATGGTTGGACACTTAGGATTGCTTGGCACTTCATTATACATTCTATCTCTGCATTTTTGGCAAAGGAAAGACCAGGGTTTTGCAACACTTGTTGGGATCCATGTGGATCTATGTTTTGATGGTGTGTTTCTCTATGTACTTGTAAGTTCATTGATGTTTATGTGTATCATTTTACCTTCTCTTTACTTCTGAAATTAGACAAATGAGTGATTAAGGTAGAATTCACTAGACTGATGTGCTTTGCTTTGAAGTTTGTTTAATTTTCAATGTTTTCATCTATTTGAGGAGGATTCTTGGACCCTCTTGCCCTCCTTGGCTCATCACCGGTCTGATCCATCCATTTATTCATTCAAAAGCATCAAAAAAATTACCTTCCTTGCCCCAATCAGAACTCTGCAAAAAAACTGTGCCTCATCCCCGGACCCAAATTTGCCTCTCCCATTTTCCAACTCAAAACCACCAAAAACTCAAATAAAATCCTTGTAATTCATACCTAGCCTAAAATAATTTGTTATTTAAGTCATTTCAAGCCCCATCTATTACCCTTTGCCGAGATTGACCCAGAGAGAGCCCTCTCCTGTCCTCGTAGGGCTAGCTACGAGGATGAGCGTGGTTTGATGTGGACCTAGAAGCTTACCTTTTTAGCCTGAGGTAAATCTAGGCTCTAACACTAGGATCATCAAATTCAATCCTGTATTTGAATGAAACCAGTAATCCACAAATGAATCTCTCAATTTTACCCCTTCTCCTCCTTGAGGTAAGGCACATACCTCAACAGTTCCAAGAACTTACTAGTGTACTCATCATCTATCATGGATCTCATTTTTAGTTCACAGAATTATTTTTCTCTGTCATGGAAGTATCTCTTTGAAAAATAATTATTCTTGAATAGATTCTCATATTCAGTCCAAGTTATATCTTCCTCATTTATATCTCTGATATTCTTCACATCTTGCCACCATATGTTTTCTTTATATTTAAGATTGAAAGTAACCACTCTAACTTTCATGTTCTCTAAGTAGTTGTGCAACGTGAATAATTTCTTCGTACCAAGCAATCAACCCTTTTCATCTTGTGATCTCTTTATCTTTCCATAAAAAGTAGGTAGCGTTTCCTTCTTAAATTCGTCCAACAAGTATACCCTATCATTCCTCCTATAAGGATGATACCACTGATGATCATAGTGCTTATCTATATCAGAACTAGAATCATACCTATGTCTATCCCTCCTCCTCTCCACAGTGTCCTATAATATGCCATGTCTAATTGTATAATCTCCATTTGATCAATGACCACCATGAGATCTACTACTGTATGCCCCATTAGTTTTATCTTCATGGTCATGACTGATCCGTAGTGCTCCTTTTTGCTACAAATATGACAAGATCTGAAGTATTATTACATTCACCTCTACTAACTTTTCCCGTGACTTTATGATTCTATCATTATCTACCTTACAACTCGTTATCTCCTCCTTTAAACTTCTCAATGTAACTTACAAGTCAGATGGGTTCCCAACACCATACTACTCTTCGGATTCATAGGGAGTGTCTCTATAGTCAACCATCTTGCTAGCCAATTTCTATTTCTTCCTGCAAGGCATAATATGTCAGATAAACCAAATAACAATAAACCAACATACCTTAGTGTAGCTCATGGAGGATACTTGTCTACAATATAACTAAATAAGTGTGATACAAGTATAACATAATCATAACAACATATAGACATACGCGAGTAAATGTACCAACTCATAAACATTACTCTAACTAAGATCCAATCATCAATGCAAGGCCATATCAATAATGCATGCTATGACCTTGTGCATGAAAACAACCATTACTGCGTTGTAAACATTGCCACATGCAACCAACAATATGCATAAGAAATTCCAAACCAACTACAAATATGCTTAATCGCATGTAGTCAAACATAATAGATCAGTTCTTGTAATCAACCTACAAAACTGATGCATGTAATAAAAATATTAAAAAATGAAACCTAACATACGAGGATGTAAGTAGGTACCATGAAATCAACATGTAAGCGACATATAATCCATACACAGTCAGTCACATACTAATTTCAAATACATTTCATGAAATCAATTACAAATTCTCCATGATAACCATACTACAACCCTAATCCGACATCAAGAAATTTCAATAAGTATATAAGTGTAAGAGACACGCATGCAAGCGACATGCCTACATGACCAACACATAGCCCATCCAGTCTCAAGGGTGAACCATGCTATGGTACTACTCTATAATTCCCTCCTCTCACATCTACCCAAGAAACTTGCCCGTTGAGATAAAAATGCGACGAGAGGCTACTATGATACAATTCAACCTCCTATGTCACATTAAGGAATTGGAATTGACAAAAACATGCCATACAAACATTCAACATCATCAAGAGAACCCTCAGAAGACAAGTCAGCCACTCAGGTAGCCTGTGCTTGGGTACAACTACATTTTTAGGTCTCTTGGGCCATAGTCTATATCATGTCGTGGGCAAGGGAGTGGTCAACAACTTAAATTCGCTCTCACAGGCCTACCTACTAGTGTCATGGACTGAAATTATCAGTGTTGTGGTAGTGACCCCAAGATTTAAGCCACTATTTTAGGCTCAGAGCCCAGGAAACTACCTAGAACTGATTCATCTCTTCAAATGAGTAAAGTAACATGGAGTAGAAAGTACTAAATAAAATACTTGTTCAATACCTTTAATAGATACCTAATAGCCATGACATGTATTTCGTCAAACATATCATCGACATGTAACCTACAGGTGTAAACAACAGAATTAAGTGTAGGGATCTCATACTTATTTGAGAATCACTATGAACCATTATTCCCTCATGCCATTTGTTGTATTATCATCTATTAGGTCATAGGAACATTATTCATTCACATACAATTAAAAACATGTTAAGAGCCATGCATAGTTGTCTTCATAAAATGTGCATATAACCAACATAATAGGAACATAAATACAATAAACATATCAGCCATCAAATCCATAAATACATCATTACCTTTACACATGAAAATCAAATGAATGTATTTCTCATTAATGAACGTAATGAACCAACTAGATATGGGACTACCACATTCCACCCAACCATAGAATGGTTGAGTCTAATATCTCTTTATGCATTCACCCCCATGCCATATTTGAAGAATTAATGTGGGATCTCATAAAATACATCAATCAAAACCCATTGAGGTCTTCCACAGGCCATCCACCTCAACCATGAACCAGTGATTCCACCTCATGTTCAACCATTACCAAAACCCTAATCAAATTGGTCACCATCCAAGCCTTCAAGGGCTTCCAAAGCATTTTTCCAACCAAGGCTTTGAGAACTACTAACTCAACCCACAACTTATATAGGGTTTCCAGAGCATTTTTCCAACCAAGACTTCCAGAACTAGTAACTCAGCCCACATCTTATATAGGGCTTCTAGAGCATTTTTCGAACCAAGACTTCCATGACTAGGAACTCAACCCACCAAGGGCTTCCAGAGTGTTTTTCCAACCAAGGCTTCCAGGACTAGTAACTCAACCCAATTTTTTGTAGGGCATCTAGAGCATTTTTTCAATAAGGGCTTCGAGGACTAATAACTCAACCCAAGCTAAGGAAACTTGTGAACCAACCAAAAATAAACAATGAAAGTAAACCCACAATCACCATGGATATCCAAGAAATGGCAAGGCTAGGAAATCCACTATTGATCCATGCAATCCTCCATGCCAATCATAGGTCTCAACCAAGAAACCACATGCATATTCCATGCATGCCAAAAATAGTGAAGAAATCATACATGCAACTCAGTACCTGCAAGAAAATATGGTGTAACTAGTAATTTCAATGCCTTCTTGTGCTTTCCTATTGTTCGTTTTTCTTCTTTCTCCAAAAATTCAAGTATCCAAGTGTATGAGAGAGAGAGAGAGAATAATGAGGGAGAGCTCCAACACTGAACTGACAAAACATTACCCACTAATCCTTAGAAACATTTTCATGAATGTGGCCTCTAGTTTCTTCATTTTCCATTATTTCCTTCATTTTCCTCCTGACATGCACCTTGTGACCCTTCACCTCATTTTTCTCCTAATTTCCATTATTTGAATAAATAAATGTGCCAAAATGCATTTTAATGCCTTATCCATTGCATTTTCCAATTTCCTTAGCCATAAACAATCAAATGAACACCCCCTAGGATGTGTTGCCCAACATTCAACTTGGAATAAGTGTCCTAGTCATCTATGGTTATTGTTTTTAACATTTATTACATAGAATTTTCACTAGGGTCATTACAGAATTCAACTGGTTCTTAATTGATTTCCTAACAATAGTGTAGTCTAAGTACTCACATGTTGGCTCCTCTTATATTCTCAAATAAAAAATAAATGAAATAAACAATATTGAATTCATAACAATATATTAACACTTACATATTTCATTCATAATATCCAACTAAGACATAACGCTAGAGTTGTTACTTTGATTTAAAGTTTTGCAATCAATTTAAAATCATATATTCTAATAAGGAAGTAATTACATCAAGGAAACTAAACATGGGTTAAAGGGATTTATGCATTCAAAAAGAGAATTTAAACAATGAAAAATACACATGATGTAACACCCCTATGTTTTTATTTCTTAAACAGTGGTTATTTTAGGACTTTGAAGTTATTCTTGGAATTAGCGGCTATGGAATTTAGAATGGAAACTATGTGAGGATGTCATTATACTTTATACTATTGAATATAAAAAAATATTTTTTGAAAATATTCAGGAAAGCGCACTAGAGTAAGTTATTATAAATATTAACATAATGGGAGCATAATATTATTTTTGTCACCTAGATGGATAGAAATGATAAGTGGGGGTAACAAGAAAAATAAATCACAATGGGAGAGAAAGGCATGCTTTAAAGAAAAAGAAAAAGAATATTTTTCAAAAAATAAAACAAAGAGGGCTAGGAGAAGGTTGGAAAACCTTAAAGAAATATTTTGCTAAAGATATGTTGCAAATAATCTATAAGAGAAACCACTTAGGAACCTAAGGGGTTGTTGATTGTTGATTCTTGCATGGAAGAAGATCTTACCTCAGGGGGAACAGTTGGAGATAGTTCATGGTTGGGTGGAGTGTTCTATGTTATTGAATATTCCCTAAGCAGTAACTATGGTAAGGAGTAATTTATGTTCCTCTTTATATGTTGATATTGAAATAGATTAATGGTATTATAGTTTGAATGAAGATTGAAAATGGAACTTTTAGAATTAGCTACAGATTTTTGGCTTT
The DNA here is from genome assembly GCA_000404065.3 of Pinus taeda. Classification (NCBI taxonomy): domain Eukaryota; kingdom Viridiplantae; phylum Streptophyta; class Pinopsida; order Pinales; family Pinaceae; genus Pinus; species Pinus taeda. Next base: position 19,669 of record APFE030431139.1, read on the forward strand.
GCTTTCATATACTGAATTCTTTTCAAGTGGCCAATCTAATGAGGATATATGACTAGGTGATTATTATAGTCTAATTCCTATGATGGTTAATTAATTACTTAATTTATTAGATGAATATGAAAAGAAGAGTTGTATGTATATGAAATAAAGTGTCCATGCATGGATATAGATTAAGGTTGCTTCTTTTGATTAGACCTATACAATTATATGTCGAATTAAAGTCTTGATTGGAGAATAGAAGATATCATACATGTATACTTAAATCCACTCCTATTAGATTATGTGAATTAATATAATATTGAAATAAATGATAACTAGAAGTAGTATTTTATAGAAATACATTAATAAAATATTATGATAGAGCTTATAGGGGATAGTTGAATTATTGAATTATTGAAATGAAACTAAGAAGTTATATATTGATGTTGCAGAAAACTTTGTTCCTTTCTAATCTATTCTATTCTTGGTACTTAAATCAATGAAATAAAAACTCCATTAACTAGTGGGATCATATTCCTGAGCATATGTATAAGGAGAGGTTTATTATCTTTGAAGTTAGGAAACATGGAATAAAAGTTTTCCATGAACTAATAAATTTCACGTTCTGGTTGAGAGTATAGAAGAGGAGATAAAATGGCTATGAAAGGAATTATAGACTTATGTTATGCCTTTAAATAATGTTAATTATTTAGCCCTGTACAAAATTAGTATAATATTGAGAAACCCAATAGATGCTAAGTATTACTAGTACATTAGTAGAATGATTAGAATAACCTAAATTAGTGTTGCTATTAAATATTTTATACACAACAAGGAATAAGATAAAAAATGCATTTAGAACTAGCGATTTCTTTATACTACATTTTGTAAGATTTAAATAAATCGATTAAGTTCAAAAACAATGGAATAGTAATTCCAAAATTAACAATAAAATGCTACAAAAAAATAAAATTAGTGATTATAATAAAAGCATATAGGTCTTATGCTAAATTATGATTTAGAACTTTAGAAACTATTATATATTGAAGACAAACTGAATACAATATGCACACATAAGTAGTAAAAGATTATATATGTGTAGAAATGATGGTGTATATTTGTAACTGCTCATGAAGTTTTAATCAAAATCACAAGACACAAACCTTTTCCACTGCTCCATGGAATTCAATTCACAAGTTAAAACATCAATACAAAACATGCAATGAGAAATAACACACATGTGCACAATATTTTTCTAGGGGAAAAAAATCTTATGAAAGCCCCAATTCCTACTTGCATTAATATGATGAATAAATATGTATTACAATTGATTTTCTCAATTGAGCACAACCTGCAAGTGAATAACCTATCTCTTTATTCACTAAGAAGATCTGACCTAGATTTAGTCAATCTCTTCCTCTGCTTGAGCCCCTATTTCCTTGTGTAATTCCTTCAGAAATTAGGCCCCTATTATTTACGAAATTCCTCAAATTGGTTCTGTAATTCCCAAGGTTGATCATCTAACTACATGCAACCCTTGTACCCTCAAGACTAGTTTACAACTGATGTTACATTACCTTGGAATCTCCAACATAGTCGGGGAACTCGATTTCTTTGCATGCACTAGCTATTTTGGGTGGATTGATGAGCTAACAAGATGATTAGTGAGTTATACTAGAGTCTCACTACACAAAGGACTATCCACTTGTTCTTCCAAAATTTGGAACTAGTTTAACTAAAAACAACTTGGAATAACTAACCTTGATTTCTACAAAATAGAAATCACACATGCTTAACTAAAAAATAATTCCTCCAACTCAAATTTACTAAGTAAACGGGGTGACACAATCCATGTCACACAAGTTAACTACATTCAAGTTGTCTGCTAGTGTGGAAATTCGATTTTTCTCAATTTAATCAAGGAAACATCGAATTAAGAATTCATTGTTTCTTTTTTCAACACTCCCTCTCAACAAGAAAGGGGTTATTAATGAACCCTATATTTTACCTATGGAACTCTAACTTCCCTCTTGACAAGGCCTTTGTCAAAATGGCAACATATTGTTCCTCTGTCAGAATGTATTGTAGGAACATTACCTACCTCTACACACAATCTTGCAAATGGTGCTACTAGATAGCTATATGCTTGGATTAATCGTGAAATTATTAGAGAGCTTAATGAAGCTATTATTATCACAGTTGGATCCATCATCTAACAAAATAATCCTACAAGTATATTTCTCATCCAAATCGCCTCACATGCTGCTTGACTTGCAGGTATATATTCTACTTCTATAATGCTGAGTGCCATATATCTTTGCTTCATGTTGTACCATCAAACCACTCAGAACCAAAATTAGGGGAATTTTAAGGTCTAAAATGGGCCTCCTAAGAAAAATGTACAAACAAAGTAAAATTTATAGGAACCAATAGGATTCAAGATGATGATGTCAACCATAGGGGATGATTCACCATTTTTGGAGTAAAAAATAAAAATATTAAAATAACCATGATCTTCCAAAAATACAACATAGATGAGATTCTTCTTTAGGCCTACAACAAACATGACATCCTTGAATTTGAGAGGGTATCCAGACTCCTTCTAAAAGGTTACCGACTACATCTAGAGATATTTCTCCTCTAGGTGACTGAAAAAGTCTCTACAACTTGTCATCTGGAATGAGACACGAGAGTCCAATTATTCCATGCTCCTCATGACTGTGTCGGACATGCATGCGATAAGGGTGGAGTTAAGCGTGAATTGTGAAGCCAAAGCTTCACTTGCTTCTCCTCTTGATGTTTTCTTGCTTGAGTTTTTGTGTGGACACTTTGTGGCATAATTCCCCAATTCATGAAAATTGAAGCATTTAAATTTGGACAAATCTTTTTTCTTCCCCCATGGCTAGATTATGGTTTAATTTGATATTTCTATCCTTTCCCCTTCTTTCCCTTTCCAAAAAATGAAAAATTCTCTTAATCCTCACCCTTGAATGAAGTTCCACCTATTGTATTCCATCTTATTTCCTCCTGTACCAAATTAGACCATAATCATTCTAAATTAAATAGTTTCTCCATCCTGTTCAGTGAAAATTGGTAACTATGCTAGCTCTTTGGAAGGCCTAGAAGGGTTAGGCTTACCAAGTGATCATTTGAAATAGTAACATCAAATTCTAGAAGCTCATCACGAACTTGTGTGAACCTACTTACATACTACTCAATAGTGTAATTCTCCCATGTCTTGACATTTTGAAGTTTATGCTTGAGCGCCAGTTTCCTATGGTCACTACTATTCTGGAATAGATTTAGAAGTGCTTGACGCATTGCATGAGTTTATTTCACATGAATATTTATGAAAATGTGTTCTCACACTCCCTCCAAGATTATTCTCCTCACCTTGGCTACATCTTTCTTCCATTGGGCTAGGTTATGGGCATCAAATTCCACTGGTTTTGCAACATCTCTCTTGATATATTATAGAAATCTGTTGACATGCAACACCACCTCCATATGATCCTTATATGTAATGAAATTAGAGATACCTTCCAAGGCATACTCTAGTATTACCCAAATGAAGGTCAACTTCCCAACTCTGAAGAGATCTTGTTACACTTAACTACAAATTTGAACCTCCTCAAAAACAACTTTGAAATTCCCACTCTAATGTGAATCTTGTTCTAGTACCATGTAGAAATTATGGTATAGATTTGTAACTGCTCCTAATTTATTAATCAAAATGTTCGGAAACAAACCTACTCTCCTTATTTATATAATTCAATTCACAATTTAGAACATCAACCACAAACATGTAATGAGAAATAACACATGCACACAATATTTTTCGAGGGGAAAGCAATCTACTAAAAACTTTCTTGATAGGTGCTAGAAATCCATCAACCAAGGGGGTCTCCCAATGTGAATTCCAAATTAGACCTCACATGGTTTGGAATAGGAGCCCCATCTGGAGTATTAACATGGTTTCCAAATACTCTTAAGATTTTCCTTGACTTTAGTTGTCAGCAAGAGAGAGAAGCATGTATGTGCATTTGTGAAAAGTAAGTGTGCCTAGTGAATGTTCGGTTGCAGGTGTATCAACGTTCTTCTACTGTAGAGGGAGGAAAGTTGAGCCTCTAAGAGAGAGGTAATAGTGCTACCATAGTAGAGGTGTACACAAGAGAAAAGATAACCTTCTAACATCAAGAAGAATAGTCCACGTAGATTTGCCAATTTTTACAACCATTACAACACATTTTCAGTAAGATAAGCACTAAGAGAACTGAAACAGTTCAACTACTTTAGTATAGGTGAAAGAAAACATGAATCATAAACATTCAAAGAACATCCTTACAAATATTCACAATCCATGCATGAAAACAAGATGGCCATCAGGCTTCAAGTATTAAGTAAAAGTTTGAAGGTACATTAATACAACAAACATCACTAGCTCCAATAGTGGAGTGTTGCAGCCATGATCTGCTCCCCAAAGGTACTAACTCCATCTCTTTGATGCCTTATGGGATAAGCCAAGGTGAAAAGGATTTTTCATGGAAAATGAGGGTGTATATATAACAAAGAGGGTGATCCTTCACCTTTGTTATGACTCTTAGACTATCATCATGATTTTTTGACTTCTCGTGAATTTCCACATTACAAAGATGACTCTTCGACTTCTGCTTTACATTACATTTTCCAATATAAGATTACATAATCCATGAATAATGTGGCACATGATGGCTCATGATAAAACATGACATGTCACTAATGACATGGACTACATGATGACATGGAAATGTCAAGTCACTTTTTGTTGATGCTTTCTTTGTGCCTTCTTGAAAATATTGTGCATGTTCTTCTTCTTCCTTTGCGTTATGACTTGAAGTTAAGGAGTGTTCAATGTGGCTTTAATATTCCATATTTTTTTATAATCTAGTGTTCCTTCATCTTCTTGCACGATGATCATCTTATCCCCTAAGCTCCTTAGGTGTATTATATCATGGTATCTTTCTCCATCTCCTTCATCATCATCCTTTCATGACATAATAGAATACCTAGGATTGCAATCTACCCATGTCAAGACAACATCAGTACGATAAAACACTAGAGTAATGTACCTCATGAAATAAGTTTTTAGGGATGTAATTATTGACTAACCCAAGAATTTCATAGTTTCATAGGTCAATGTCTGAGACTAAGGCTTGAGAGTGCGCAATGCATAATTCAATGTTAGGAAACTAGCTCACAAAAGGATAGAAAAGATACATCAACGCCTTGGAATTCAACCTCTTCGAGGGGGAAACCTCCTTTCCAATACACAAATGAAAAATTCTTGGATGATACCAATGAATAAACCTCCCATCTATATACAAGTGTCTAAGGGGTCACAATATAATCAAGTCAACATAACAGTAATAACATAAGGCCACAAAAATAACAATACTGGGTTTCTATGGGGCATACTAATAATAATATGGGGACACTAAGGGCACAATAATAACAATAAGGGATACAATGACAATAGTAATGTGGGAATCACTAGAATTATAGGGGCCTAACATGCCCCTCTCCTTCTGAAAAGCATTATCCTCAAGGCTTTAGTAGTTCTAGATGCTTTTGTATAAAATTCGCATCCTCCCATGTGGAATCTTTAGTGGATAAGTTCTTCCACTTGATGAGATACTACGAAATTGATCGATTTCTTAGCTGTCGAGTTCTTGTTTCTATGACTTCTTCAAGCTCCAATATGATTTTTCCTTCCTCTTCAAGTTCTGGCAATATTGTTTGAACTGGGAGCTTGTAACCAATAACCTTCTTTAAACATGAAACATGGAAAATTGGGTGCACTAGGGAAGCTGCAGGAAGCTACAATTTGTATGCCATAGTACCAATATTTTGCAACACCTTGTATGAACCATAATGCTTTGGTGATAATTTATTATCCTTCGAGCTTTCTTGAGGGACATTTGTTTATATGGTTGTAATCATAGGAATACCCAGTCACCTACATCAAAACTTATCTCACTACGATGTTGATCTGCCTGTTGTTTCATTCTATTTTGCACCAGCTGGACAACTTTTTGTTGATGCTTGATGTGATCATCCATTTCTGGAACCTTAGAATTCTCTTAAATATGATGTTATGGATGGTAGATGATATCCATAAAATGCCATAAATGGGGTCATTTTTGTTACATTGGAAGGAAGTGTTATACCACCATTCAGTTAGGGGTAACCATTTGACCCATTGTGTTTGTTTATCAGATGCAAAGCAATGAAGATATCCTTCCAAACATTTGTTTACTATCTCAGTTTTCCCATCAAATTGAGGATGATAAGATGATCTATGAGCTAACTGAGTATCAAGACAAGAAAATAATTATGTCCAGAAATTTCCAGTGAAAATGGGATCTTTGTCACTTACAATAATCTTTGGGTTTCCATGTAGCTTTTGAATTATTTCCATAAATGTGGTATGAACTGTATTGGATTCAAATGGATGTGATAATGTACACGTGTGCATACTAGGTAAGTCTGTCAACTACCACCATGATGACAATCTTTCCTTCAGACTTGGGTAAACTTGTGATAAAATCCATTGAAACCTCCTCCCAACGTTGGCTTGGAATGGATAAAGGTTGTAATAGACCTGAGCTTTTAATTGTTTCAACTTTATTTTGTTGGCAAACCAAACATTCCACCACAAACATTTGAATATCCTA
>APFE030431143.1:0-18190 GCA_000404065.3 Pinus taeda
TTGTTTAATTAATTCCTTATAATTTTCTATATGATTCCTATTGTTTATTTTCTAATTGTTTTAATATGAGTTAATACGACTATATGTTTAATTTAAATACATGTGTTACCATGCTGTTATAATTAATAAGTTATGATATTAATTCATTTTAATATTATCTAATGATTAGTTATGAAATAACCAATTATTCGATTTATATGTTTATTTATGTTTTTGTTTTATTGTTTGAGGAGGATGTTATATAATGTTTTCTTGTTGAGTTGATTTATATTCTACTAATCTTTTAATGATAGATGAGGGATTAAATTATTAAAAAGGATATGAGTTAATTATTGGTTCTTTAAGATCTCAAGTAAAGGTTTCCTGGTGTTGCTTAGTTTTAATCCATCATCTCGGTTCAAGTTGTTCTTCCTTTTTTCTATTTCAATGGCTTCTTTGATTTTCCTTTTAAGATAGTGGTCTTCTTTTCTAACTAGTTTTGCTTCTTCCATGTAGATGTAATGAGAGGAGGAGTGAACATGTTTTGCTAAGACCGATTTTGAGGTCCTATCCCTTCTTAAATTAGCAGTGTGTTCTTTAATTCTAATGTTAAGAGACCTACCTATTTCACCTATGTATTCTTTTCCACATGAGCAAGGAATAACATAAACACCTTTTTGAAGGTTAGGGTTTATGGGATCCTTGACTGAGTTGAATAATTGTCTGATGGTGTTGGAAGGGGTGAAGGCTACATTAATGTTGTGTTTATTAAGAATTTTAGTAATTTTTATCAATGGTGCCTTTTATGTATGGAAGGGAGACCTTAGGAGTTGATGAATTTTGATCTTTGATATTATTATTCTTGTTTAATGATAGGTGCATGTCTTTCTTAATGGTATTCCTATTATAGCCATTTAATTCAAACACTTTGTGAATATGTTTGAGTTCATGTTTTAAGTCATTGGTTGGGATCAGATATTATAACCGCCCTAGTGGTTAAGGTCCTAATGATGCCAATCTTCTGTTTAGGGTGGTGATGAGAATTTGCATGAAGATATCGTTATGTATGGGTTTTCTTTCTAAAACTTAATAAATTAAATTTTAGAGAAATTAGAGAACCTCCATGTGGCAACAACCAACATAATAATATCCATAAGAGATAACTTGCGTTAAATTAGGGAGTAGATAGGGGATCAAATCTTGACTTATCAATTGACTTTAGTAATGAACACAAATTAACGAGTAAAAAGGGGGATCAAGAGACAACTAGGAGAGGAAATAGGAATCTTGTTGAGGTGAGGAAAAATATTATTTTTAAATTAAAATTTAAATAAATAATTTTGGAGATCATTGACGAGAGAGTGACACATGGGTGGGTGAATAATTAAACTATTGGATTATAAAAAATAATTAACTATGCATGAAATGCCAAATGTCACCTATGAGGACTCCTATAAAAGAAAGGGCAGGTCATGGGAGAAGGGAATTTTCTTTACCCTATTGTTGGATGGATGAGACTCTGTCAGAGTAGTGACTACGAGCTGTAGTGAGTTTGGTGAGGTAGAGGACTTTAGAGAGGAGAATCTTGAGCCAAAGAGTGCTCTCCTCTACTAGTTGATACATTCCTCCATTGTACAACCCCATTGTAGTTTGGGGGTCTGTGGGGAAGGAGAGTACCCAAGGAGTAGGCTAGGAGGTCAACCGGTGGGTCATTGCATTTGGATTAAGCACTTCGACACTCACACTTGGAGGCGACCAAAAACAAAGGAGGGAAAATAGCGGCAAGTCAAGTTTGAATCTCGTCTCCTAGTGAACGAATTCATTGGTAAACCAGTTTAGGGACAAATCCTATGACTGGCAGCGATATGAAATTGACATTTATTTAGTCCTAAGGCCCACACTTTATTCTTTGAAGACCTCAGGTTGAGGATCTAGACACATGACTTTATTATTAGTGGTTGTGATATGTGGTCTCTGTCGTTGTACCTATACTTTCCCCTCATAGCCACTGAATGCTTGAAGGGCAAGTGGCGTGGAACCCTTGGAACTTCAAGGGAATTTCTTGAAGGGCACGACCAACTTGGCACCCTTGGTATCACAAATAAACTGTTAGGCGTGACACCTTGTTGAAGCCTCGAAAATCATTGCTACAACATGGGGGGAAACCACCCAATCTGGACCTTGGTTGACAATTCCTTTTCTGTTTGGTGTAGTGGCTCCGACTGGGGATAATGGGACCAATTTCCCAAAAATAGATTTTGGTAGTGTTGATGGGGTGATATATGATGTAACAGGGCAATGATTTAACTAGGTGTAATCTAATCTAAATTGTTAATCACATGCATATATTCTAGTTTTAAACACTATCTAACTATAACTATACCCGAGAATAAAAACAAGGTATGTGATCTACAATAATGTCCTATAGCAATTGGTAATAAAGATCATTCAACTGCAATAAGAAATTAAATCGCTTAACAATAATCATTTCGGATAAATAGTTAGCCAAAACATTTGTGACAGATATATCACTTATAGAATCGTTCACATATTCAGCAGGAAATTAAAGCCAACACCATACAAAAGTGAAATAATGCTAACTGAAATTCAAACTTTCATACATAAAGCAATTGAAGAAAATTTATTGCCTAATACATAAATAAAACAAAATCACAAGATAAAAGTACCATTTGTAATAAGTTATGCTCATGTGTTTTAGCAATATCGATCTAATTCCAACCAATCCAACATCATCTAAGAGTGCAAAAGTGCAATTTCAGTAGAACATGCCAAATATAAAAGAAAATAGATCATGTTCCATTCATTCTACCAGAACCTCCTCAAAGGTATAGAAGTGCATGTTTTGAGGAATGTTTTTGATAAATTTATGGACCCCTCTCTAAATGCATGAGAGGGGTTTAAATACTAAAACTGTAGGTCCTAAAATAGATTATTACAAAAATAGCTGAGGAGGTTTAAATGACCTTCCTCAGATTATGCAAAATGAAACTAAAATAGAAATAAAATAATGTGACTAACTCCTTTGCATGTGATCCTTAAGTTCATAGATATCCGTCATTGATTTGAGTTGTGTCGGTTGGCCGATCACAGATTTCAATTTCCCAGTAAATACGACATCTGTCAGTGCTGGCACCATTTTTTGCTTAATATAATTAAGCAAATTAAAATTGAAAATTTCTTTCTGCATTTTTGAACAATATTTTCGCTATAAGTGATTAGGATTGGACTCCAAAATACGAGAAACTAGATAAAGGAGCCTTCTGAAGGTAATCTGGGATGATGAGGGCCCAAGTTCTACCAGCGAAGGTATGAGAAATAATTACGTTGACCTCCAGACAATAGCCTTTTCTGGTGCAAGTATCCTTGCTTCCCGGGACACCCTCGAGAAGTACTATGAAAGTGATACAACATCTGTCATAGATACTGAGGGAATTCATCCCCGTAGTCACCTATGTAGCCCTTAGGAAAGGAAACTAAGGTTATCAACTCATAATTATAAGTCAAGGAGGAACAATCGTGTGTGCATGCTCAGACAAGTAGGAGAGAAGGTATCTCTCTTTCCTTGCCATTTCACGTCCTAGTGCTTGACTCCTGTGTGAGAGTAGCTTTCCATGAAAACATATACGATACTGGACTTCCACTCTTTAATAAAATTCTATACTTTATTTTGAGTGGCCTTGGAGATTTTACTCTCTACACACCTATTCCAAGGCCTAAATATTCCCTAGACTAGTTGATGATTCTATGACAAAAGAAAAAAGTCTAGTTCATTTTTTATTAAGCGTTCATTTTAACGTCTATTATTTAGCTAAAAGGGCATGGAAGTGAAAGTTGTAGTACTTTGACGAAAAAGAAACCAATAATAAAACATAGGCTACATGAAAATGAAACTCTCTTTTCTTCGATGAAAGTGACTTCTACAATCTTCTGTGAGAATCTATTTTAAGCAAAAAAAAAACTTTTTTATTTTTATAAGCACGCACACATTCAAAATCAATCAAAGAGAACTAAATACTTGTTATGATGCACCTAACCCTAATGCATACTGATATGAAATGCAAGATTCAACTACAAATCTTAAGGCAAGCAACCACACAAGTAAAACAATGGCAAACCCAACAAAGAAGAAAAGCACTTGAATTCCAATTGCACTTTTAAAACAAAAGGAATGTTTGAATTCACCAGAAAGACTCCCATGATGGAAAAAACAAAAGACTTCAAACTAATGAAAACAAAAGAAAAAGAAACACAACGGATTTTTATTTTTCTTTATTGAATGAAACCCAAATATTCAAGAAACGAAGCAAACAAAGGATCTCAAAGCCAAATGAATGAATAATACTCAAGTTTACCAAGTCTAGAATTCCAAATACTAGGAGTTTAAGAGACTAATGCAAACAAGAGCAGAAAAAACTCAAAAACTTGGCACAGAAATATGAAGAGGTTCAAAATATCAAGAAGGCCTCAACTGAATGAGATCTTAAATCTTCAAAAAGAAAAATCAAACCCTTTTAATAAAAAAGGAGAAAAGTGCAAAAAATTCAACCTATAGGTCATGCAAACAATCTTCAGACATTCATAAATTTGTTCCTGAGAATAGAAACAACTAGATACTTCACAGAGAAGATCTGGAACCCAATTCCACACTTCATAGGCTCCACAAATTAAAAACCCTAGGTTGATGCAAGGATTTTCTCACACAAATGAAATATATCAAGAAAAAACTATTGACACCAAGATTCTCAATCCTCAATAGGCACACAAGACCAAGAGCAAACACATTCAATCTTTTAGAAGACTCAGCAAATTTTCACTTTTTCAAAAGCATATGTGACTTTATAGAAGAAAGTATGCATATGTATGCATTGTTTACTCAAACAACCTGTGTATACATGCGTTGTAAACACTAGAACTGTGTATATACACAACTATTTTGAATAAAACTATGTATAAACAAAAAACTGAGGAAAAAAGGAAGTAAGCCCGGATCTAAAATATTAGGCTGAAAGATTTGATAAACCAAGATACTAGAAGACTGAAAATGTAATAAAAAAATAGACCAAACACATAGATCAATTTGGATAACCGTTTAGGAAATACTGGGTATGATCCCTAGTGGATTCACCAATTCAATTGAAGGGAAAAGTTCCGGAGGGCTAGGGTTGAGATCCCAACAAAGCAAAATAAAAATGCAACAAATAAAAGTCATGTAATAAAATTAAGCACTGTTATTCACAAAAGTAGGAATAAGAGATGTACTCGGAAGCAATGTTTTTAAAACCGGAACCGGTGATCGGACCGGTCCACCTAATGAACCGGGTTACCGACCGGAACCGGTCTAACCGGGACTGGTTTGGTCTAAACGAACCGGTTTTAAAAAAATACATTAAATAATTAATTTTTAATGAAAGAAAACTATTTTTAAGATGTAAAACCATGATCCAGATTCTGTGACAAGTTTAGATCCTCCTTAATGGAAACCATATCTAAAGTACCAATCAAGTCATAATTATCTCCAATTCGAAGGTCAAACCATGTTTGATTTCTGAAACATCCAAGGCATTAGTATCACATCTATGTGGAAGATGTATCCGAATTCTTGTAATCTATGATTAAGCTTGTTTTGTATTTGTGATGGAGTCACATTGTAAAATATTGAAGGACTGTCATAAATTTCTATTACAAAAGAAATCTGGAGAAGATCTTCATAAGTATACTTTTTTCAGACAGAAGATGTGATCTAAAGACTTGGAATATATTCGCATCAACTTATACAGGCTTGGATATTGCATTAACAAAGCCCTATTAAGGACTGTCATGATTCTCAAATAATGTGAATTCGTTCTAACTGCCTGGTACTTGCTAAAGGGAACTTGTATTCATACATGAAGGGTATAAGATCTGATAATGGTTCCAAACCATTGAAGTTGTCATCACTGAAAGATGAAACACTTCATGTGATGAACAAGGTATCAAGTTACCTTCTAAGCGTCATTAAATATCAGTTGGTAAAGAGAGAATCTTAAATCCTTGCTATAGGTAATGAAGGTGACAAAACTATGTTTCCCGGATTTTCACTGCTATCAAAGGTATCATTGACAGCTTGTTTACCTCTATGGAGACATGATGAAAATACTGAATTGTTACAGAAGAACTCATAGTCCTTGCTTCAGGAAATAAAGAATGATAAGGTCTTTCATGGTGATAATGATATTATTTAAAGGGTTCTGACGACTCAGTAAGATGAAAATTCTTGGTTGTAGTGCTGGTATAATTCTGCTGCAATTTGATATGACTATAGGTTATCATGCCCCATTCTGTAATTTGAATCTGATAACATCTATGCAGAGATCTAGGGTTTGGATGGGCTTGACCATAAACCGGCCGGTTTAGGACGGAACCGGCCGGTTTGCTAAAAACCGGCCGGTTCCGTCCTAAACCGGCCGGTTAAGGCCCGGTTAGGTCAAATTTCAGGCGAAGGAGGGGTCCAGACCGGGTTTTCAGGCCGGTTCTGACCGGTGGCCTAGCTAACCGGCCGGTCAGACCGGTAACCGGTTTTTTTCACCGGTTTTAAAAACACTGCTCGGAAGTCCTATGTTTGAAGTAGATCATGTAGGGTTCGAACCCTCAATCCTCTTCCAAGATGTGCAGACCTACAAATATATCACAAAGACATTAGCAAATCAATGAATTATAAGTACAAGTATATGTATGTTAGATCATCATAAGTATCACAAATTAGCATTCATAGAATAAAAATGCAATTTGGAAACAAGACATGAGTCTCTTTATTAACTGAAAGTAGCGGGAATAGATGAAGCTACAACCTAATCCTAACTAAAAGTATTGATGAAACCTTCCTCCGAATCCATCCAACCCAAACTATCAAATATTTCCTCTCTAATATGTGTAAGAATATGTTAGATAAGAAGGTTGAGCATCTATGCAAGGAAACAAGGGTTTCCTAGAGACTAGGAGTGCAGGAGGCAAGGGAAAAATGCATACATGATCTGGGGAAATTTGGGCATGATAAGGATACCTCTCATCAGGAATTAATTAGGTTTGCCCAAGGGGTGTATATATACCACCCAAAACTAGTTAATTTGGTAAGGGCACGAGTTCTTGTAGGTGGTCTTAAGGTAAAACTCGTAAACTTCGCCCGAAAATAACTTTTTATATGATTTTTTACAATTTTAAAAATGTGTACGTGGATATTTTTTTTTAGGAAACACATATGTACGCATTTTTATAGTTGGAAAAATCGCGGATGGATTTTGAAAAACACTTTTTTGAAATACAAACAGGTCTGCACGGGGAAGGAGTTTGCCTAGGTCATATAAGAGCATATGGTCTACATGAGTGAGGAAAGATGCTATAAAAATAGAGAGAAATTGTATAAGTTTTCAAAATTATTAATTCCTTTAAACTTTATTGATAGACAAATATTTACACGTTTTAATATAGAAAATGGTAGGTGATCACTACATCCTCCATTAGCTTGTCTGAAAATCAAAATTTGGGGTTAGTCAAATCCAAACACCCCTTAGTATGGAGTCTCTAATCGTACTAAAATAACAACAAAGAATCATAATAAAAAATTGTCAGTTCCCAAAAACCAAAGGTAATAAACCATAGAAAGAGACTGGTTATGGCCATTGGGGGTCTTTCACCAATCAATCACAAATAGTTACATGTCAATGGGCATCTAGTTCCACCCATTAGTAGGTGCTTATAAGGGCTTGAGGCTCTCTATGATGGGAAGTGCTAGGGTGGGAAAGACTTTATCATGCTGTAGGGAATCAACAAAAAAATTCCCATGCACATTATGATCCCTCTCAAACTTGTCTATCGACCCTATGTTATGGTTGGTTTCTAGCTAGTTGATTGAGGATGTTCTAGTTGAACTTGGAAAAGCTAGGTCAAGATAGAAATATATGGAGTCTAAGAAGATCAAATGGCCTTAAATGGTCATGAAGTACAATATTCATCATATAAGGACCCCTATTATGGTGTTCAAGAAGATGTTATAGATGTTTCATCTCTAGTGTTACCTTGTGCAATTGAATAGTAATTTGTAAGAGTATGTTGGTACAAATTAGAGAAGCATCAAATCAAGAGAAACGATGTGAAACATCATCATTAAACAAAATTGCATGTCATTTTTTCCATTCCAAAAAATGGATCCATTTATGAAAAACATCCAAGTGGCATCAAATTCAATGACCCAAGGTAGATAGGTGTTGAGCAAGATGGCCCATAATTTAAAAGAAACTAATAAATGCTTCTATTATACTACCTCCACCTATGCCCAAACAAACTGAGCTAGATGGTAGAAATGTAAGAGAAGCTCTAATCTTTGTGCATGCTCATAATGCATGTGTCATAAAGTATGCACTCCTACAATGTGGGCATTATGGATTTTGTATTCCCAAATAAGTTACTATTTTGTCCATTAGGATGATGCCCACCACAAGGTTCTAGAAAATTAATGTTTTGTTTTGCTTAAGGAGAGGTTTCCAAATGTTGTTTGGTCAAAATAACCATGTTTGACATTTTGATATCAACCTCCAAATTTGTTTAGTCAACCTTTGATAATAGGGTTGGATCAAAGCCATTTTTAGTCCATGGTCAATTTATGCTTATGAAATGTAGAAGCCACACACAAGTTCTAGTCCTACCATGAAGCTTGCAAAGCTTGCAAGCCAAGGTTTGGTATCAATTCATCAACGAAAAGTCCCTAAACGTAGTCCACAACTATCTTATCTCTATTACCTAGAGAAAATTGACATTTGAGACCATTCCAAGAAACACATCTTCTACCCATGCCATCATAAAATTCCTTCACCGAGTGGAAGCCTCATTTGAATGACCTCGAGGCTAAGAATTAGGAGTACTTGGTTATTGGTTTACATGTATAAAGGATCAATGGTGACTACCATAAGTAATGATTGTTGAAATAAAGACCATTTTATAGGAATGACTCTTTTTATAGGAAGCGTTTGTCACTTCCCAAGCATTTCATATATGTTGAATAACAAAAGTGCTTGAATAATTAGCCCTAAAGGGAGTGACTAAGAGATTGGGAGAAAAATATGTTGCAAATATTTTTACTATTAGTAGTCCTTAGCTCATGTAGTGTTGAAGAAGAATTTTCTAGGCTTCCTTACCTTCCATTATATGAATTACCCAATTAGCATAAAGAGTTAGGGCTTAGACTCAAGTTCTAATAATGCCCAAAGCACTAAATTTTCACAAGATAGAGTTTCGACCCAAATTAGCCCTATGGAACCTATTTTTTTCCTCATACTTGGCTCAAAGAATGCAAAATATATTCTTTAAGGAGGTTACAAACAATTTGTAATAGAAACACACTAGGCTAAGTAGTACACACAGGTCATTGCCATCACTTTAATGCATATTTGGAATTTAGTTGCCAACATTATGGGTTTGATGGTCCATATTTATATTTTTTTGCATTCAATTCACTACCACTTAAAGAAGGTCCTTTAGTGAGGCTTCAAAAGAAAAGGGAATATGGAAGAATTTAAAAATCTAGCCTAGTTGAATCCAATTCCAACATTAATGGAATAACAATTACGAAAAGGGTGTTGGATCTACTTGTATTATTGCATCTTATCCCACTAGATGTTGTAATAATAAGCAATAGAAAATATTTTACAACAATATAGGGTGTTACGCTAACATTATTGATCCTTTGTAATAGTCAGGAAACAATTATTAATGAAATGTCCATTAACATGTTGTCTAACATCTGATTCGAGGAGAGGAATCCATTAAATAGATCCCAAGTTGAATTTGAAGTTCAGGAGATACCCTCACACCTTCTCGAGAAGGAAACATAGTGTTAGTATTAAAGGGTATTCCTTTTGAATCGATTTGAAAAGGAGGATATCCTATGATTGAAATGATTAATAAAAATCCAAGCAAAGGCCTCCCTAAATTTCCACACTGGTGAGAAAATAATGCCAAAACCTTATGGATTTTAGTATGGCCAAAATGGAAGGCCACTTGATGTGATTGTATTCCTTTTCAAGCTTTCAATATTAATGAACAAGGTATCCAATCTAGAAGCTTAGGCCCATTCCATACCTTCCCAAACAACAATTACATTGTCAAGAATGTGTTTCCCCCGATGAAACTGCTCTACATTAGTTTTGGAAAAATGTGCTTTATCCCTAGGGTTATATCTTTGGCCATTATTTTATAGAAGGTATTGAGAAACATATTAGGGTTCTGATTCATAATAACATTATGGCCATGATATTTGGGTATGAATTGAATAATATATTGGTTGATTCCTGCACTAAGGGATCGAGTATGCAAATCTTGTTTGTACACCAGAAGTAGGTTCGACCATGCAAAATTATAGACAACATTATCATATTTGCATGGAAATATATCAAGGCTAAGGATTTTCCATCTAACATTTCATGCAATGTTGCAACAACTCATTGAGGGAAAGGGAGCCTCATATACTCTTTCTTATTTTTCCTATAGCTTATAGGACACAACACCAATACATTCTTGGGTGGCCTACTAACATTATAGTTACATCCCTTGGGATTGAAATACCATCTAATATTGCTCCACATATTCAATTTCATTATCCCCTTGATTTCTTGAACAAACCATAATCATCTTTAAAGTAGTGGTATATTCCCCATCTTCCTTAATGGGAAGGGCTTTAAAAAATGATCTTCAGGGCCTATCCCCTATTTTTAACCAATGAAGCTAAGTGCACTATTAGGAACTTTATTCTCAGCTAATATCATCCACCCTTAGAAGCTGTATAATATCCATAGCCATGGCCTACTTTTCTTCATGAAAAGGTGTGTGTTGTAGGTTCCATATTAGGCCATCGAGTACATACTACACTGCATTATTCTTTCCCTATTATATTATAGTTATCTTGTGACAATAGCCACACAATAAAATACACATTTATGGAGATGGAATCAATACTAATTAATCCAACCAAAGTGTCCCCTTTGCTAAGGAAGGAGATTCCACATTACATACTAGGAAACTAGGAGTTTGTAATTGAGAAATGTTTATAATATAGACATTTCTAGGTATGCACACCCATTTATCACCCCAAAAAATTATGAACTAGATGGGATAATTACTAGAAAGAGTAGTTGTGTTGTATGCATGAATTGGTTGAACACCATTAGAGTAAAAATGAAGGAATGTTCTTGATAGAGAATGGAATGGTCTAGTGGTAGATGCCTTTGGCCCCTTTTCAAAAGTTATTCCATGTAATCTTGATCTTAGAAGAATAATATTTCACATTGTTGTTTGGGTCATGGATCTCATGTCGTGCCTTTAGATCATAGCTCTCCCTTTCCAACTGGCAGATGAATAAGAAGAGGAAAATGTTTGTTTATTAGCATTCCACCATTTAAAATCCCCATAGATATTCCAAGGGATGTTTGAGAGGCCAATAACCATCTAATGCCAAAAATTCTACATGTTCTACAAGTTAATGGAGGCATAAATATTGGTTACTGCCAATATTCGATCATCCAAATTTGGAAAAATCCACACAAGCCTTTAGGAGGCATTCATATCCAAGTCCAAAACATCATAACATCAAGTTTCAAAGAGACAACGATAGTGGCATTCCTATCATAATGATTAGAAAAAATAATCCATAAATTAAAATAATCCATGGAAGTACAAAGTATAAATTCTATAACATTGACCTCTTGTAAACAAGTAATGTATGCCCACCCAAAGAAGTCAATAACTAGTAGAAAAATGTGCTTTTGGAAAGTCATTGAGACCCCATATGTTCCACATGGTCAGTTGGATTAAAAATCATGCATATATAGTATCTCCACCTCATTAGCCTCAAGATCTTGAAAATAATTAAAAGGGGTGGTAGAAGATATAATGCCATGCCCAAAAGACCATAGGGTGACCTTGTCCACCCTTTTGGTGGCATAATTAATGGATACATATGCAATTTCTTAGGAATTCAACACTAGGGGTGAAGAACAAGCATGTAGAATACAACCCCTAGTTGACATTAAGCCAACCAAGGTTTTAGAGGGCTTTGGAGGTCTTTTGAGCCACCTCATAACTGCAGTCAACCAACATAGGGTCCTTCCTAGCCCAATGCTTTTTTAGTTGGCATTCCCTGACTAGATTTTTCTCACATTAGAATTATTCCCTTTCTCTGTGACCTTTTTCCAAAACTTGTCACTTGCCTTGGGAGTTTACGTAGAAATACGTAGTGATGGGTATTTTTTGTGGTATATTTGGGTCATTAAAGGGCATTTCCAAATGTGATGTTTGGGACTTTGGGACTTGCAATAGGGTTTTGGTAGATTTATATAGTGGAGTCACTAATGATTCACTCAAATACCAATTTGGATTTACATAGATTCCTTGAGGTTGGGAGATAAGTTACCTTATATGTAAACATGGTATTTGGGCCCATAGCTACAAAATTGTTATAGTTCATCATAATTAATATCACTATAGTGGCAACAATTCATCGCAGGGTTGACCAAAATTGCATAAGGAGGATTGGGAAATCTACCATGTAATGTGAATGCAAGTTGTACATTTTATTAGTGTAGAAATCAGGGTTCCATGAATTCAGGACCATAAGGGTGATTTTACAAATGCACTTGCTATGCTTTGATATTTCCTTTACATGTAAAGGGTTTCTAAACTAAAACATGATGAATCCCTCAACAAGGACCCATGTACGTGTGTAATGCATCCATAAGGTTCTGAGAGACCAGTTTTCAACAAATCACTTTGTGGGACACCCTTCACACAAAAGACCTAAGAATGGAACCCAAATAAAATTAATGACATAGACTAACATAATCAAGCTTAGAGAAATTGAGGTTATAAAAGAGATAAATACCTCATGACACATCTTGGGAGTGAATTTACATAAAGCATTGCATGCATTAGCAAATTATTGGTTTAGACTTGCCATGATGTAAGATCATCAAAATTTCAAGTAAAACCATCAAGCCTCATTTTATAACAATACATCATTGCATCGAGAGGCGCTCTCCAGCCTAGTATGGTAGAGATGTTGTAACCTAAGGTAATTTAATGTCCTGTAAACATTTTTACTCGGTCAAAATAAAATAAAAATAAAAATAACCCTACGTTAAACATTTTTACATGGTCAAAATAAAAATAAAAATAATCCTATGTTAAAATAAAAATAACTTAAACCTAAAATAATAAGGTAAACTTGACTTGGTCAAGTCACTGGTGGTTATGATATATTTGATATTGTTATGATTTGTTTTGATGACAAACTTACCCCTAACTATGTATGGTTTGAATTCATCCAAGGTATGCATAATGATCAGCATCTCTCTATCATAAACTGAGTAATTATTCTTCATACTTCTTAAATTTTTTCTCTAAAAAGTGATGGGGTGCTCATCCTGCATTAGAACGATTCTTATCCCCTCTCCAGAAGCATCACACTCCAACTCAAAGAGTTTAGAGAAATCTGGTATTTCCAACACATGTACCTGCTCATCATCTAGAGCTTAAATATGTGACCAACCCTCGAAGTCAACTTGAATTGCCTCAAGGAGTCCATTTACAAAATCCATTTCAATGCAAAATTTGGCATATGAGAAGTTACTGTCCTTGCCCTTAGAGCTAGAAATGCAATGACCCAATTTGTCACATATGGATTTGAAAATACCATCGTTGTTAGAAAAATGGGGGTAGATATGGTAATTTAATATGGATAGGTGTAGAAGAGATAACGATATTTAGGAAAACCCACAAACTTATATAACTCATATTTATGGCGACAATGAAATAATTCAAAAAATAACAATATTTAGGAAAACCAACAAACTAATTCAGAAAATAATAGTATTTAGGAAAACCCAAATTTATTTTAAGAGTTGGGATTACAATGTATTATCAAAATGAACAATACCCAAATAACCAAAATTCTTGAAAAGCACAATTCAAGCATAACCATTAAATCTAGAAATACATAAGTCTAATTTTGAATTGAAATTTGCAAAATCACTATAACAACATTATTGTTGCAACAATATTGTAGCAAGCTCTAAAAACCTTTTTGTTGCCACAAATGTACTCAAATTTGATCTAGATATGAAACCAACAATGAAGCTTAACTATGATATAACGTGGAGAATGCCGCCTACAAGGGGTTTCATCCTCACAAACCAAGAAGAAAAGATATCCTCCAAAAAATGGCAATATCAAATATCAAAACCAACATATGATGAACTCCAGTTAAACCTGTAACATGACAAAACCCTTAGCAATAGCAGGGAGCTGATCAAACCCTCGGAAGTCTTCAGAAAACCCTGTAACCTGTAAATGGAAAGGAAAAACACCCAGAGTATATGCAAAAAGAATAAAACCCGAAAAAAAAAACCAGCTACAAAATTTACAGCTTTGTGACTCTGCAACAGCCAGATTTGTCAGTAACCCTCCATAATATTTTCAGAATATCAGATTTACTATGAGATGCTTTAGAAAAAACTCTCATGCAACTTCAAAAATAAACTCTAAATGATAAACCCATAATCAAAATTGGTTGGGCTCTACAAGAGAGTGCTTTGCGGGAGTTGGTTGGTTCAGTCGAGAACTTCCCGAAACACCCACTGATTTTCTCAATAAGAGTTTCCTGCACAGCTCACTTCAACCATTAATAAAGAGAGAAAAATAGTACTAGATCCCAGATGCAATGGAGATACTTGCCATTATTTCAGAAATTCTAACACCATTCAAACCCTAGTAAGTGAACAAGATACCTGTGTTCGACAATACTCTACACTAAGCTATTACTAATCGCTGAAAATAAAATTATGCAAAAAATAAAATAGCTCACAGCACTTCAGGAGAGTAACACCAGCAAGATTTCAACCCCAAAGTCTTTCTTTATTTGCCTGAAAAAGTTTACAAGAGAGCTTTTTTCACCACAAGACTCATAGATCGAATGATCTCAAATGACCCCTAGCACCCTATTTAAAGGAAAAATTCCCAACGGCTAGTTCGAGTGATCCATGTCAAAATGATCTCGACCATCGATGAGGATCAAAATATCTTTTAATCTCATCTGTCGAATTTTAAATGCATTAAAAAATTGAAATTCTACATTTATTTACTCAAAAATTTGACATTATTATTTTATTATTTTAAATTTTCATTTTAATTTTTAATTTTATTAAACTATTATATCTTAAATTTTTTTTTTGATTTTATTTTTTCAAATTTTTCAATTTTTATTTTTTAAATGGATCGTCGAACTTAGCCTTTGGAAAAATCACCTAGGACCTAGGACTTTAGGACTCATGAGGGGATTAAAACATATTCTAACCCTCAAGACACTTTACATCATGACTTTTACAATTTTACATCTTAAGGGGGAAACCCATTTGACATAGACCCTCATAGACCACCCAGTTCTGCGACACAACTATAATCTAGCAGATCAACGCACTAGGATTCCCCTAAGATTCTAATGACAAAATTCATTCCAGCTTTGGGGTTAGGCTAAAGGAAAACTTTGCCAATCATGGATCGGTGAGATGAAAAACCTTCTGGAACGTAGATTATCACTAGAAAATTAGGTCCACCTAGGCAATTTACATGCATGACTCAGATCTGCTAAGATTATTTACAATTTACACATGCAGACTGGGTTTACAACATAATATGATCAAGTCAACGATGATTGTCGAATGGCACAGACACGTTAATCAAACGCTATCCCTTTTGTGAAGAAAGGGGGGTGTACTGCTATGGGAAGTTGACACGTAGTGGTCAACAAGCTGCACTGGTTTTCCCACATTGGTTTTTTCCGGGGACATTAGTCCAAAAATAATGGTGTCATATGATGTGTTTGTTTTTGTTTCTTTTAGTTGATGATCTGTAATATGTTGATCATGCACCAGTGTTTATTTTCAGTATTTACATTGTAAATAACTTGTTAAGGAAAATAACAAGTAGGTAGGAATAAATCAGATAAAGTACATGAAGGGTTTCTAACTAAATAAACTTAGAAACTTCAACATGGTATCAGAGCATGATTGTAGATCATAGGAGGACTAAAGGACATCAGCCGAGTGAAGCAATAGCAGCAGAAAACAATTGTCCTGAGGTGACAGAAGCTGTTTCTAGCAAAGCAGCAACAAGGAAGGGTGACGTAGTGCCTGCATCATCAAGGGTGAGCCGGGAAGAGGCCGCGTAGAGGCTAAGGAAGGCAAAAGAAGCCTCACACAAAGCCACGCAGTAGCTGGGAGGGCTGACGTAGTTGGTTGAGGAGGCCGGGTTGCTGGTGCCGGGATTGCGTAGAGCCTAAGAGCTCTCATCTTTAGGTTGTTGGGGTTTAGAAGGCTGCGGGAATATTGCAAAGTGGAGCTGGTGAGGTACTGTAGTTAGAACAGTACCTGACAAAGCAAGGCTAGAGGAGTTGTTAATGAGGGTTTCTAGCCGAAGAAACTGGATCAGTGGTGTGGTTACAAAAGACGATCAGAGTAGGGGGCATCTCGACAATGGCAGAAGGATTTCCAGAAGGGAAATCAGGACTCAGAGGGAGTCCAGAAGAGAACTTCCAGATGGGAAGTAGAGACTCAGAGGAGTCGAACAGAGAACTTCCAGGAAGAAAGTAAAGGAGCATCATGGCACTACACAGAGTAAGAGACCAAGATAGACTGGACGAAGCATCGAAATTCGCAGTCTGGAAGGCCAGAATCTTATCGGTACTTGACAGGAATCGTGTCAAGAACTTCGCCTTGAAGGTAATAGTTGTCCCAATCGACCCCAATGATAATGACAGGTACAAGGAGGCGATGGCGAGGGCCAAGAGCATTATCCTTGATGAGGTCAAGAATCATGTAGTACCACATATAACTAAGAAGGAAATGGCATTTGAGATGTGGGAGGCTCTCAAGAAGTTGTACCAGCATACTTCTGTGCAGAAAATAATGCTACTTGAGAATCAGTTGAGGTTGTATCAGATGAAGAAGGGAGAACCGATTGACACCTTCCTTGGAGGACTGAATGAGATCCGAGATCAGTTGACTTCTATAAGGGCGACAGCGGATCAGGAGCTGATGGTGAGGACAACCCTAAATGTTGGCACAGAAGACTAGGAAGTATTTGTCCAGAGTATACTGGGCAAAGGGACACTTCCACCTTGGGATGAGATGTGGGAAGCTCTTCGCCAGGAAGAGATCAAACGACAGTCGAAGACGGGTAGCAGCAGCAAGGGGATAAAATTCAAGCAGGAGGAGGAAGACGTGGCCCTAGCATCTGAGGGAAAGCAGGAAAAGTAGAAGAAGAAGGATCTCTCCAAGATCAAGTGCTTCCACTGTGGGGAGCTGGGTCATTATGTGACCCAGTGTCCAAGGAAGAGGAGTAAGGGAGGGTCTTCCGAGACTAAGGCAATGCCAACACGGGTAGAGAAGGAAGTTTTGATAGACGATGACTGTGCCATGAGTGCACACGCACTACTTGAGCGGAAGTGGGGAGACATCGAGCTATAGTCAGGTGGACTACAGGCGATGAAGGGTAGGATCCTTGAGGTACCCATCCTCTTGGATTAGACCTTGCTACAGGAGCCTCGATGAAGAGTAGAAGGACTGGCTGAAGTGGGTAGATATGGATGCGGATGAAGCGGCAGAGTGAGCTACAGTGCAGGATTCCCAGGATAGCGCGAGGCTAGCAGGTTGCAACAGTGCGAGAGGCACGGGAGTGTTGCACCAGTGCAGGATGGCATAGAGAGGTGTGCAACGGTGGGAGATGCAGGGAGTTGTTGCAACAACGCGATGTCAGAGAGGGAGCACTTGTCAGCGGCTAAGGGAGCTTCAGCATCAACGGGTGTCTCTAGCCCAACAGGGAGGTCATATTGGGAGATCAGTTACTTACTTCTCAGTAACTGAGTTGCAGTGCAGCAGTGGGCAGCACGATGCAACATTATGAGAGGAGGTGTAGTGCGGATGAAGTGCTAGGAGAAAGGACCAGCAGCAACACGGATGTAGAGGGAGTTGTCGAACAGATGCAGCAGGGGTAGTGGTAGAACCATGCGCAGAAATATAGAAGGCAATAGTGCAGAGTATGTTGGGCAGGAAGGCCTAGCATCAACACAGGTACCGAAGTCGGATGATCAAAGTAATACTCAGTGAGGAGTATT
>APFE030431144.1:14943-50949 GCA_000404065.3 Pinus taeda
CATGGATATTACAGACGGAGCAATTTTTCGATCTCAATAATATGCAAAACACAAGAAAGGTACATATTGCAACTTTATATTTGGAACCAAATCAGTTTGTATGGTATCAATGGATTTGCTATCATAAACAAATTATGGCTTGGGCAATTTTTATGGAAGAATTGATAGCACATTATGAGGATACAAAAAGCAACACTTTTTTTAGCCAATTGATAAGTCTCAAACAAAAGGGTTCAATAATGGAGCACATTGAGGAGTTCCAAAAATTGAACATAAGGGTACAAAATATTCCAGAGGAGCATAGGATTGATGTGTTCATAGGGACTTTAAAGGATAATATCCAACATGATGTTCGCCTTTGGGAACCTGATTCATTAGAGAAGGCATATAGGTTAGCAAGAAAAATGGAAAGCAAAATTATGGCAACCAGGAAGCATACCACTCACAACTATAAAGACGGAAGTGTTGTCGCCCCTAGTCTTCCACAACCTATAAGGTTGACACCACAACAATTGGAAGAAAAAAGAGCAAAAGGGCTTTGTTACAGTTGTGATAGCAAATACACTAAAGGTCATAAGTGTGCTGAGAACAAAATATTCTACATAGATTGTGAAAAGGAAGAAGAAAAGGAGCAGGAAAGGTCAAAAGAAGAGGATATACTCCAGGAACAAAGCCTAGATGAAGAACAAAATGAACTCCAAACGATCAAGCTTGTAATGCATTGGCGGAATTACCAACTCTCAAAACCATCAAGATAAGAAGGACAAATTCAAAGAACGAAAAAGGTAATAGTGTTGATTGATTCAGGAAGCACCCACAATTTTATTCATTGTAGGGTAGCAAAAGAATTGGATTGCTTCCTATATCCAGCACCAGAGTGTCAAGTGATGATTGCAAATGGAGAACAATAAATTGCTCTGGAAAGTGCCATAATATCAAGCTATCCATGGGAGAATATGTATTTACTAGCCCAATGCTTTCCATTCCAATGGGAGGTGTTGATGTTGTACTAAGAGTCTAATGGCTACAATCCTTGGGTACAATAGCTTTTAATTTTCAATAAATTTTCATGAAATTTTATACGGAAGGAAAGGAAGTTGAATTAAGGGGTATTGTAGGGAAACCGGGAAATATAATCAGCTCTAACAAAAAAATAACTACTAGAATGCATATGATGTTATCAAGAGTCTGAAGATGTTACTGGAGCTAGGTCCTAGGACTTTGTACCGATAGGAGCAATAGGTTTTAGTTCACATTGAAGGTGAATTTCAAGGTGAGATATTTGGGCATTTAAGTTGGCAAGACAAGAGCATTGATATCACAACATATGCTTGATTTGATTTAAGGAAGAGATGATACCATTATGGTCTTCATGCTTCTCCTCCAAGACTCTTCCCTAACTATTATTCATTTTCTAATGGAGGATGATGGAGCTCAAGTATTGGCTCCATCTTCCCATGGCATGTTGAGGGTTAGGAACCCAATTGGATACCTCTTCCAAGATTTCAAAATTAGAATAAGCTTGAAATTCATTGTTGGTGAGGGATTTGTCGAGCTAGAAATTTTTTTCACAAATTTTGGTGGGGGTAGTAGAATGGAAGATAATTGAAGCTTCTTGGACATGGGATTGGACATGTGACTTTATCTCATAACATCTACCCCCAACTCTCAAGTGATTGTGCATTCAATGTCAGTACATCTTACATGAAAAGGAGAATAACCAAGTAAGAAAGATATCCCACAACAACACGTGATTGACAGAAATGCATTGGGAAGGTCAAACAAAAGGAAAAACTAAAAGGCTTTGGGAATTATGGGTAGCCCAAGCTAACAAATAGAGAATAACCAGTAAATAAAAAGGACAGATGGAAAGCTACTCCAAGGGTCATGGGCTTGCTAGGAGACATTTTAATGAAACCTACAATTCAACCCAATGGAACTTAAGACATAGCCATCAATATCACACTAGAGAGAAATATAACTATAAAAGGAAATAATTGAGCGAGATGAGTAGGATATAACCATGATATTTCCAACTGACTTTACATGAACCAGTGAATTGATGTACATTGAAGATAGGATGACACCACCAACTACTTCAACATCTAACTTCAGTGTAGTCTATGTGGTCCTAAACTATGAAACCTCTGTGACCCTAGAACATATTACTAAGCCAATATCCACCATCACATGTGAGTAGCTAGTGCCTCATGACTCATACGCCAAGTTGTCTTGCATGTAGGCACATGTCACTTCCACTCCATTGCCAAATATAAACGACCATGTCTCTGAAAAATCTCGTGAGTTATTCCATGGATCTCTAAATGTTTTTCCGCACACAGACCCATCATTTTTGGGTAGTAGAGGAACTTGTCACACCAATGATGGGGGAAGTTCCCAAGTACACTAGAAAAGTTAGAGAGTAAGGTCTCTCCTCACAGAGCAATCAAATAAAGAAATACTCGACATTGTAATGAAGGTAGTAACAATGGTTTAGGTGTGTACTGCATGGGGTGAGCTAGCTATGCCAACCCCTTCCACTAAATATTTTTAAAATTTATATATGTTTAAATTAAATATCAATTCTTTTATAATGAGTAATAATAATAATAATTGAAAATAAAATTATTATCTAATTAATTTTACAATTTCTTAAAAAATATGTAAATATTATTTTGACCATGCAAATTCACCCCAACTTTCTTATGGAGATTCTTAAATTGTAAATAGACTTTCTTATATTACCATGAGACAATAATATGACTTATCAATACCACATGCACAAAATATCATAACTCAATTCATGTGATAGTTCATACCACATTTTTTTTAATTAACGAACTTAAATTAAGGACACAAAAAATAATAAATAATTTGGAAATAAATTTTAGCCTTTGATTTGTGTATGCTACTAAAAATATTCTATAATATTCTATAGTGGTTAAACTACTACCATCCACCTAATAATTATTAATAATTAAATTAAATTGTGGAAGCCCAATTCCAAAATAGACATGTCTATTGACATAATTAATGTTGTGAAGATTTATGATTAGTTTGTTCTATTTATTTTTTTATTTTTATTTAAATGTATATTTTATTTTTTTATAAATCAACTTAAATTTGAATATATTTCATTTTTTAGTTCAATAAGGCATGGGTATGATTTGTTGGCTCAAAATTTTATATTATGTAAGTAGAGGTTTTGAGTTAATGGCAGCACCATTAGAATTTACAAGAAGTTATGGAGAACATCCCCTTCCCTAAAATGATATTAGTTAGCTTGATAGTAACCTTTTGTGGAAAATACCTTTCTTGGACACCACCTATTCCTATTCCAGAATAATAGGAATTATGCCAACAAAATAATGAATTGCAATCAATTTTTTCAGCTTGATAGTAACCTTTTGTGGACAATACCTTTCTTGGACAACACCTATTCCTATTCTAGAATAATAGTAATTATGTGGACAACATAATGAATTACCTAGTTTTTTTTAGGATGCCTTGGGGTCTAGTATATAAATGGCTAAGAGAGTGCTATTAGTTATGCTTTTTCTTACTGGTATGGGTTAGACCGTGTTATAAACTAGATATTTTTTCAAGTGTATTGGAATCGCATTGTATTATAAACATAATTAAAGACTTTACCAAGAGGCTTTCCATGAAACTGCTAAAACTCTTGATAAGTGGATAAGCAAACCATTGTTAATGAAACTTATGTTTTGGATTCATTAATGTGATATTGATAAATACAAATTGAAAAATGAACACCTCCCTTTGCTATTATCAAGTGTTAAAATCCACAACAACATATCCATCCTAGCACTGTGAAAATGGAAGCCATTTTATTTTGCAATTTCTTTTTTAAAGTCATTGTTTTTCCACTTTTTTTTCCTAAATATTACTTATCCACTATCAATAATTCTTTGATTTCATCCAAAATTTTAAAACATCAGTGTAGTGAATAGTAACTCCACTTATACCTCCCTCACTATTGGCTTGTTGAGCACACCAACATCTACCATGAATACCACATTCTCTAGTTACTACACAACTTTTTTTACATAAAATGAAATCAAACTTAACATTACTCTCCCCACCCCTTCTTTAATTATACGATGAAAAGTGAACTTGTATCCATCCTTCTCCAATAGAGCATAAGGATTTCAAATTACATCTCACATAGCACCTCTATCACATTTCCATGACATTTTCAAGAGGATATGGGGAATCTTCAAGGTTAATACATCATAAAATATTTTATCTTCATTGTAAAAATAAATTTCATATTGTTTTTGTATAGTATTTTTGTGTCCTTTTTTACACTTTGCTATTGTAGATTACAATTCAAATTTAATATATGTATAATTTCATTAGAAGCTAAATTCTTTGAACTACCATGGTCAACCACAAATATACAAAACTTACCTCCAATTTTACACTTAACACAAAAAATTATCTTCAATTGCTTATGTTATATGATGACCTATTTCTCCAAATGAAATAAAATTACTTCAACATCAAATTGTCACCACCATTAGTTTTCATCAGAATAATGACTTATTTTCTGTTCTTGACTCCATTGCTTCCACATTATTGGTTCTTCTCTCTTTTTTTGGACACCCATTGGCCATATGGCCTTCCCCTCACATACTTTTAAGGTTTTCGTTTTAAATTTCCATCTTATACATTTACTTATTTATGACACCACATTCGATAGTATCATATCTTCTTTGTTGATCCACAATATTGCTTCCATCACATTTTTCAACTTACCTCTCGTAACGTTTACCTCTCTTTACTTTATATTTTTCTCATTTTCTCAACAATTTCTTTTCAAACTCTCGTGCTCACTTAATAATTCTCTACCACTAAATAAAAATTAAAGTCATTAAACCCATGTTGAATAGTTAACATAAAATATTGACATACTTGGGAATGGATTCCAAAAATTTTCCACTATGTCTAAACCTTATACAAAATCTATGAAATTCATTAAAATATTCATTTTTAGTATTTTTAGCTACCTCAAAATTTCAATCTTCTAAATAGATTTAAAACATGTAATGTAAAGGGATATTTTTTTCAATTTTTTCATCAGCTTATCCTTGGTTTTAATATTCTTTTTATCACCACTTTCTCTATACAATTTATTCCACCACATAGAACTATGCATATCTAATTTTGCATAGGAGAATTAATCTTCATAAAGTTTCTGATAAAATTCAAAGAAATTTTTCCATTTGTGCTCATATTAATATTTAGACATCTAAAATATTAATATTTAGACATCTAAAATATAGAAGAATTTCTATGTAGGTTTACCTCTAATACACATGATTTATATGATGTTTTTTACACATGATTTATATGATGTTTTTTGGCTCCATTGTTAATTGTTCTTCTACTTTTTCTCTCAGATTTTCTCTTTTTGCTTCGTCATCACCATCATCAAGAATAATATACAAAATATCTCTAACGTATATTTCCTTAATGACATCGATTCTTGGGATCATCATCCTCGCTATTGTGCAAGTTCATAAATGTTTGTGTCCTATCCCTCAAGGGGTTTTCTATGAGGTCCTCTTCTTTATTCCGCGACTTTAGTTATGTTTTGAGATATTCTCATACAAACTATCCACTTCACGAACATTCACAAATTATTGAATATAAAAAATGTGACAAAACCATAATATCAACTTACTTTGTGTCATTTAATCTACTTGAGATAAATGGATGATATTTTCTATGATGGAAAGTCTTTCGAAGAGGGGATGTGGAACTCTTATTCATTCACATGTCAACCATATTTCATTTGTGTCGTGTACCTACTAAAACTTTTATTCTCTATATGTTTGTTAGCTTAATTTACAATCATGGTTGATGTGGATATAATTTACTTTAAATAAATGGATAATAATTTCCATGAAAGCAAGTCTTTTTCAAGATGGGATGTGGAATTCTCATTCATTCACATGTTAGAAAAGCATTCATTTATGTCATGTACCCAGAATTTTTTGGTTTTCTGGTTGAACTTTATCCTTCATAAAATCTAGTTTGGTTTATCTCCACAAAGAAGTGGAAATGATAAGAGATGTTGTTTCTAGTTTGGTTTATCTCCCCAAAGAAGTGGAAATGATAAGAGATGTTGTTTGGTTTATCTCCACAAAGAAGTGGAAATGATAAGAGATGTTGTTTCTTTTAGTCTCCATTGTGGTCATTCCTCTCACACTATTTGACCACGGCTCTACACTACCCTTCTTCATGGGCTCTATACTCCATTATACATTATCCTCCCTGCATGATTCCGTCATCCACTAACATGAGTTTAGGTTGCCTTTGTTTGTTGTGGACATTGATTTGATAGTTATTGAATGATTATTTTTCAAAGGAGTTTAATCACTATCACTTTCAACTATTTCATATACCAGTTTCGAGTAGTCTAAGAGCACAATAAACCTCAATCAAAAATCAAAATTTAAATAAGAAAATAATGATTTGAAAATGGGATTTTTTTTTTTCATATATGTTAACTTTTCTAAATTAGGGATGCTCTTGCATCATTTTTAATATGATAATAATTTCTGATTCATTCCACTTAAATTGTTGCATGTGCTACCGTTTATATGAAAATTTTGATGAGCTAGATGCTTCAAGGGAGAGCATGGCGTGCCTTTCTTGTCATATCCTTAAGATGTAAGAAATTCCAGTTATTCCTTTTTTATACAATTGCGAGATTACACAAATGCTAATGGTCAGGATCATTCTTTAAAAAAACCTTTGGTATTATGGATAATATCGTTATCTCTTATAGCACGAGAATTAAGAACCTTATATGTAGAGGTAGTATTGGACATATTAAAGAGATGGAGGAAGTGGGATTTTATCCATAGTTATTAGCATGCAATATTATTATCAATAAAATTTAAGAGGATAATCGATACAATTCTATATTATCAGTAGCTAGATCGTAGTGGGAACATAACCTATTTGAAGCATACATTGATTTCATTTTAGGATCGTCCAACAACATTAATATATTTATATCTACCATTAGAAGAAATCAGCTCAACTATGGTGTGAAAATAACACCATTAGATTCATCCATGAATTGGGATTACATATTTGAAGTGTTTTTTTCATATTTTAGAGTAGTTTATGTCTCTGTAACCATATTTTAAAACATGGGCTATGTTATATTCAACAAATGTGAATTCGATAGATTTTTTTCTTTGAAATTAAATTCACATAAACAAATTAATTGAATTCATTTCTTGTGCAAAGACTTCATGGTTCATTGAGAACTTCTATAAAGTGCATGGGCTAGATACCTATCATCTTAATCCTTCATGAATTCTTAACTTCTAGTTAAAAAATCACAAATAAAAATATCCTTGCATTACTAAGTCAAGTCTTATCACCTCTTACTTCTAACCTCTTAAGGCTTCCAATTATAAAATGTGTCAACCATCCAATACTAGCATTTTCATGCTATGTAAGTTTTAAACAACACATCTTATTTCCAACCTCTTGACATTTCAAATTGGGAAGGAACAATATCTTACCAAATACCCATATAACTTTAGAAGGATAAAATAAATACTTTTGAGAGAAAGTCATAAGTTCCTTCTAAGTATAACATAATCTAACATACAAAGGATTTTAAACTCTTAACTGTTTTCATTGCCAAATCAGTGCCATCTCGAAGCGTTTAATTACCAACTTCAAATTAAATGTCTACTAAGTAAAAACTCCTCCAATCAAATTATCAAAATGATATTTAGCCTTCTTAAGGAAGCCATGAAATACACAAAGTTAAAGTTAAATAACTTTTCGCTACTCTAGTATGGGGATTTCTCACTTCTACTTTATTTTAAACTTCAAATTTTGATTAGTTTAAGTCTCCCTACTCAACCTCATCCTAGTCCAATATGTATTACTAGCTTAATTTTAAAAATCATGTTATCCCATAAGTACAATTTCATATATTTAATTATTTTTAAATATTAAGAAAAAAACAATATAAACTTACCATAAAATCTCTCTTTTGTCTCAGAAAAGAAGAAAATAAAATTATACATTTTAAATAAAGTTTCAAAATTTCAAAAAGAAATTGGAAAAACATACTACAATATTCTAATATCTATATTAAAGCTAAAGTTTTTTTTAGCCATAAATAATATGGAAATTTAGATGAAATGTTATATTTACTGCTAATTTTGGGGAAATCTAAAGGAAACAGATCTGCAGCCATGAACTCCCGCGTGTCCTCCTCTCTCATACTGCACCCTGGCTACAAGGGGTGGGAGTCTCTGAGTAGTAGTAGATCTAGAGGCGGAGCAACGCCCTCGTTCACGGCCTAGAGATCCAGTGTCTGAGCTCTCTAGCGAACTGTCGTTGTCCCTGTCTCCTTGAGTGATTTGGGTTACAAGGGGAAGGAAGAAAACGAAATAGAGCACCGAGGGACGATGAGAGGCGATGGAGACCACAAGGACGACAATTTTAGCTATCTAGAAAGTCCCAAATCTAGATCTTCCATGCCTACGATGTCCAACCCCTTCCACGAGGCGCCGACGGCTGGTTCAAAACCAAAAAACGTAGAGATAAGAATCGATTGCGTAGGCAAGGGGCATGTGGGAAACGGAGAAGTAGTGATCTTGATGGTAGTAGATGGGGCTTTCGTAGGCATCTTCAAAGTGACCGTTCAGCCCCATGACCAAGGGCACAATGCTAGATCTATTAGCCTATATGCTACAAGCTCTGAGATCTGGGATGGAACACCCCTTGCGCACCTTAGCCATAACCCTGAGTTTGGCAATGTTGCCCCTGCATGGCTATTACATGGATCTGGGTTGATCCTACTTTCTATCGAAGGGAGTATTACCTATAGATCCACTTTTGATCTGACAGATCCATCATTCAGAAGTCCGAACGGGTCACACCAAGCCCAGATCTGGAGGCCTACACGTGGCAAGTCATTCTTTCATCTCGGATTGTAGCCCTATAACATAGAGAAAGGAAAAACTTGAGTAGAGCTGCTGGGAGATGGGAAACCCCAAATACTTTCGTCGACCCTCATAGATCATGCACCAGATCTGCCAAATATGGAACTTAAATGGCCAGGTCAAGCAGAGAAGCAAATCGGAGGCAACCAAGTAGGCTAGAATAGGACGAAGTACTGCAAGAAAGCGACGGGACAACTAGATCTGATAAATTCAGACAGAGGGGTAACAGACATCGCAACACTGTAGATGGACACATGCCCAAAAAATAAGGACCCGATACAAATCTTCATTAAAACTATGGAAGGCAAGACAACTTGGTGGAGGATCTAGGAAGGAAGGAAGATCTAGGAGCTAAAAGACAAGATCCAAAACCAACTTGGAATTCCAGCACATCGGCAAAATCTGATATGCTTAGGTCACAGCCTACAGGACAACCTCACACTGAAGGACTACGGCATCAGCACAGACACAACCATAATAATTAACCTATGTTTGAGGGGAGGAAGTGTTGGAACCAACTCCAAAAGCACAGGCTCCTTCAAGGAAGTAGTCAAAGGTAAGGGTAAAACGCATGTCAAATCTACAACACCAGTGGAGCTTCCAGGGCCCTACATAGTGGAACAAACATTTGTGAACCCTACACTTACCATTGTCATGCCTGAGGTAAAAATCATGTTTACAGATATTTATTCCAATTCAGTCATATGTAGATTTAATGGATTATGGCCAACATCTGATGTCTTACACCAATGGATATATGAAGCTTGGTCACCAGACTATGAGATCTACTTATGCCCAAAAGGGTTCTTTATAGTCTGATTCAGAACAGAACAAGAAAGAGAATACATACTCAACAAAGGGTCATGGTTCTAGGGTAATGCAAGACTTTTTATGACCCCATGGTTCTCAGAATTTAATGCCAATACAATGGTGGTATCAAAGATGCCAGTGTGGGTCAGGCTGCATAATCTCCCATTATATTTTTGGCATAATAAGGTATTAATTGACATAGGGAACACTTTGGGTAAATATCTCAAGACTGATGAGGGCAGACTCCAGAGGGATCTTAACATTTGCCAGGATATGTGTCGAGGTAGATCTAAGTGTGGGCCTACCAGATAGCATCAATTTGAATTTCAACAACACACAATGGAACAACCACTAGATTATGAAAACACATCTTTCCGATGCCATGGATGTCTACAAACAGGACACCTCCACAGTGCCTGTCCTAAAGCAAAACAACCCCCCAATCGGAACAAGAAGCAACAGAAATAGCTAAAAGGATGGCAAAGTACAACCACCTTGGAGGAAGAAGTAGAAAATGCAGCAACAACAGTATAGCAAGCAGAAAGTGAGGATCAAAAGAATCAGAAGAGCTCACCAAAGGAGGAGGAAGACCCCAGCAAACAAACTCAGTATAAATCAGTCCAACTATTAGGAAAGGAAATAACGGGAATCAAGCGAAACCATGGATCAGAAGGATCTGAATCTGACAAAGACACTCCCTCTGAAAATCAACTTTCCATTGTATCGGCCAACCCAAATACTAGAGGTTGGCGTAAGCTAGAAAAGAAGAAGGGGAGAAAAGAACCATAGTCAACCTTTTACATATTATTATTCTTTTTACTTTACTTTTTTTCTACCCAAAATCCTGTCGAAACAAGTTCAAGCCATATGCATATGCTTTGATGCATCTACAAAATGTAATTTTGTCATTATGAATAAAATTACGACTTTTTCCATGGGAAAAGAAAAGAAATGTTATAGTTACTGAAAACTTTAGACAATTTCGTAATTCTTGCGACACGATAGGACGTAAGAGGTTTCATAGAAAGATCCTTTAAAACCTTGACATCAAAATCCTTGAGAGAAATATCACCTTTTATAAAATAATGATTTGTATTGGACATCATATCATTTAAAGAAAGAAATGTGTACTACATTTATCTAATATGATCACATTGAAGCCCAAATCGATTAACCATTTCAACCATTTTCTATCATTATGCAATGTTGCATAAGAATATGTGCCTAGACATGGGGTGTTGCATTTGGTTGAGGTCTAGTATGCTTTCATCAACTTTGATCACCATAGATAAACATTTTGAGCATGTGTGTGATTTCCTCTAGCTCATGCATTGAAACCAAAAAGATATGACATATGAAAGGAGTTTTATTTAGTGTGATTTTTTTGGATTTTCCGATGCTGGAATCCGGTGGAAAAATTTGAGGTGAAATCTTGATTTGTGTTATTTAAACTGGTTTTTTGACTGTATATATGGATTACACCCTCAAAAACCCCTATGGCACTTCGATTGTGCAGGGATTACCATCAAGATTACGATTTCAATAAATTCCTGCCGGATTTTAGAAAAATTACACTAGAAAAGCCCACCGAAAAGGCTTCCAAAAATTCACACTAAAGACAACTCGCATATGAAACATTCTATCTCCAACGAATCTATTATGACACCAATGAACTCAAGAAATATCATAATTGAGTCTCCATTAAAAGTTGAATATTACCATTAATGAATTTTGTTTGAACATTATTTGGTCTTCGAATGTTACCATTAATAAATTGAGTTTGACCATTATTCAATCATTGAATATCTCTATTTCAAGTCCTCGATATATTATTAACTAATCTACTTTCTTTTTTTCTCTCCCATAATCAATTGGTTCAAAGACATGTCCTGCATTGTTTTTACATATTGTATTTTGACTCTCCCTCAACGCACTTAATGATCTGACTTAGCTCTTTCCTTTGAATAATCACACAAAGGAAACACCAAGCTATAATGATATGTATTCAAATTCATTCCTTTTTAAGAAAAGCAATTGTAAAGTTTGTGTACATCATTTTCAACAATTTTTTTTGTAAATTATATTGATAGATTTCTATTAATAGCAAAAGATGTTATAATGAAATATTTTCATGCATAAAAATGAATGATCTAGGAGATCATAACTGCCACTAAGGATAACTAAAGAGACAAAGACACTAACAATAGATAAAAATTAGCAAGATGGGATGGCCCTGTTGGAATACAGGAGAATTGGAAACTACAAGAGAGACAACTCTGATCCTCTAGTTCCCCTATGGCTCTAACTAAGCCATACAAAATGTCAAAAGTGAACTACAGTAGTACATATCAACATCCCAATTGAAACATTGACAAAAAATAATAAGATTGCTTACAAAAAAAGGTTCCAACTCACATTAAACACTAATACAATGTGCATGGTGGACTTATTAGTCAAAAAATGGTAACAGGTGAAAGAGGAGAAGAGTTTGCATGAGAATAGGTATGAGCTGGAGCATTGATGACCATAGGCACCTCCTAATGCTCATTGGAGTCAGTCTCTTAATTAGATTCTACAAAAAGCTCCACTCAAGTCAATCTAGCCATAATATCATCTAACTTATACCTGATGTCCCTCAAGATTCTTTTGGTCTCCTCTTGACCTACAAACAACTTGTATTTATCTACCAACATATCTCAAATTACCATGCTTATTAGAATTTCCAATTCGTGGCCGGGGTGTAGGTGTTAAGGACAAATGTTCAAAACCCAAAACAATCTCTTCTGATTTAGGTTGAACCTCCTCTTCAATTTCCCGCGGGGTATCACTCATCTATCTCCAAAGATATATGTTCCACTAACCTAGTAGAACTGCTTAAATTCCCCCCAACAACAAGAGCCTTATAAATCTCTTAAAACATCACAAAATCGCAATCGCAAGACCATTAGGCAAGGTTTACTTACTTCTGTCTAATGCGATGTGAGATTGATCGAATGGTCAGCAACTTATTGATCCAACGGTCATGGTATTGTCGCTCGGAAATCTGCACAACCTTTAACTAGCCTCACGAACCCGATGAGGTTTATAAACACTCGGCCTATAGAAGTTCGGGTCTGGCTTTTCCCACGTGCTAAATTCCTTAGGATGGATCTGATGGGGTTTATAGACTGTAATATAATGGATATCCGTCGGATAATGATGGCCACTAGATCCTCTGATTTGCGGGACTTCTAATTAAACCACGATTTAACACCAGGCTAACCCTACTGTTGACTGATCATACAATGTTGAAATTAAGATCAACGGATAAGGATGAGTGCGGCCCTTCAAACCCGATCAAGGAACCCGTATACCTTCAAACCCCACAGTTACTAATACACACGAAAAGAAACCCCACAGTTCCTAATACACGCGAAAAGAGATTAAACTCGATCACACAATACTCAAAACTTTTAGAATTAAACAGGAAATTCAACAAAACACAGTGATATTACGGAGGGATGCAACACATCCGGGATTGACCAAATCTACACAGAAAGACACAAAGAGATATTCTATGCAACTAAAT
Source organism: Pinus taeda (assembly GCA_000404065.3). Lineage (NCBI taxonomy): Eukaryota > Viridiplantae > Streptophyta > Pinopsida > Pinales > Pinaceae > Pinus > Pinus taeda. Next base: position 28,330 of record APFE030431144.1, read on the forward strand.
CTTATATATAGTAAAACAACCTGAATAAGTCAAAATCCCCTTATTATGGTTCGGAGCTTACATAATTACTGGTTCAATTAGCAACCAGATCCTAAATCAAAGGACTGAACTAACTAATCCTATCTAATTTGCATGATATTCTCCTCGAGAATCTCCACTACATCTAACTTCTTGAATTTATTACATGATAATCTAAATCCTAGATTCTAGTCTAAATCCTATCTAGAAAGCTTTGTAAATTGACAGCTAAATGACCCCACTACTTTGCTTGTAACTTTTTTTGGTTTTTTGAATAATACAAAGCCTTTTGTCTTTAAGCCTCATGCTCCTGCATCACCAACTGATGATGCAAACTAATAGAATGGAGGAAATGAAGTCTTCTCTTATGAAACTTCCCTCGATCGGGAACCAAAATCCTTGGCCTCCAAGTGCAGAATTTCCTTTCTGACCTCTAGAGGAGAAAACTCAAAAAAATTGGCCACAGATTCCCATCTGAATAGATGCCCTTGTCGTGAAGAGGATGACCGAGGTGCATCACCCGCCTGTGTGACAAAGAAGTCTTTATCGACAAGCCATATAGGAATATGAACTGCAAACATAATAAGAAGGGGCGAGTCAGGAAAATTGAATGATTGAGATGGGCAAATTAAAGAGAGGGTAGGACCCCAAAACAATATGAACCACATACCTTGCAATAGAACAAGAGATAAATTTCTATGAGCAGGAGAAGACAATTTGGAGCCCGCAGGACTACCAAACTAAAACCTTCCCAAACTTCTTGAAATTGAAAACTTTGTGTGAACTAAGAGATGGATGAATTAGAAATGTTTGAAATATTGAACTTCTATAAATGACATATCCATTGTCAAAACTAAATGGAGAAGGTTCCAGGGTACCACACTACATAGACCAACACTCGGCAACTAAATGAAATCTTATCCAGGTCTGAGTTCTGAGGTGTCGTAGAGGGTAATATTGCCACCAATTCAAAAGATGGACCAAATGACAAGTTGTGAAAAAGGAACACAAATAACATTGACATCGATGGAGAAAAAACAAACGACATGGACAAGATCTTACTACCTTACAGGTAATTACAATACAACCAAGCAAAAATGAGCCCTTTTGTAGAATAAAACACAACCATACTATGACCATTTGAATAGAGTACAATGAAAACATATCTTTGTTTAGTCCAGCATAAACCTCTCCTGTCCACCATGAACAAATTAATGATTGTGGATTGATACCAACAACAACCAAAACAATATCCTTTCGCCACCCTGGGTTCATAACCATGCATATATAACATGGGGAAAACGTGAGACATCAGGCTTGTTAAGTGAGGTGAGCAGCAGGAGTGGTCAAGATGGTGAGCCAAGTTTACAATTTGAACCAGTAATATACAATAAAAAAACACATCATCTTAATAAGCTCATAAATGGACTTTCCCCATCTATTAGGAAATTCCCCATTCACGACCAATCTACCATGAGAGGGATGACCCATCTTAGAACATACAGGATGAATTGCATTGCCAAACAAATTGTTGTATACATAACCACATCCTCCCAGTTGCTTGCATTTAAGTCGATCAGACTTGGGTAGGTGTAGAATGGTTTCAGAACCATGATATCGCCACACAAGGGGCATGCGGAGCCAAGTGTGGAGAAAGGCTCTAACATCAAGGAACATCACCCTATAAACCACACATAATACTCGGATGTGAATTATAACTTTTGCACGTAAACTTACGCATACTTTACAAGTTTTTTATTTTTTTTATATATCAATGTTAAAGTTACCATACTTTACAACCATGAGTTTAACAACCTTGTAATGTTCTCAATAAAAAAAAATTGAAATTAACCCCCAAATAAAATAGTGGCACCATTAACACTACTAATTTTTTTTTAGGTAAAAAGTACAAATTCTTAGAAATGGTCTTTACAGTTTGTATAATTGTAACAAAAGCTTAAAATAAACCCTAAATTTTAAAATTAGTGCCCCTAGTAGTATTCTCCCCTTAAAGAAGTTGCAATTTTGATCTTAAAAAGTGTGGGGTTGCCATAGGGGGTGTCACTTTTTTATTATGTGGTTAGTTTTATAATTTTTGTTGCAACAATATAGGTTGTCAATGCCATTCTATTAAAGTTGTAATTTTGACCTAAAAAGAGGGGATGTTATTGTTGGTGCCATTTTTTAATTTAAGGATTTATTTTAAGGTTTTTTTCTCCAAAACTTTAGGAGGTTTTTAAGGAAATAGTTAGAAAATGTGGTAATTTTAGCTTTAAAAAATAGTGTGCTACTAATCGATCTATTTTTCTAAATGGATATTATTTTTGTGTTATTGCATTTAAAGCATAGGCTTTAGCTATAATCCTCATTTTGAGGTCACATCTCTCATTAAGTTATTAACTATACTATCAACAAATTCATGCACCTAAATCCTCGTTCTTTCATGTGCTTGATATCAAATAACATAGTCATTGATTCCTTTTAGGTATCTAAATATATTAGTAACAATACTTCAGTGATTACTCTTGTATTTTCCATGTCTCTAATTAAATCTCCTATTGCATATGAAATATCTAGTCATATTCACACCATTGCAAATATAAGGATACTAACTACATAAGATTCATTTTAGTCATACAATACACTCTCACTAGAGATGGAGTGTAAACCATTTTACATTTATCCATCTTGAAGAGAATTTATCCTTCATACATACTTTTTTAACTAATATTAAAATTCATATTTTAGCAATCTCTCTTCACCTAGATTCCCAAATGATGTTGCAACTCACTTATTCATTTCATGTCAAACTCACATTAATGGTACTTAGTCCGCTTAACTAGCTACTTGCAATAACTAATTAAGGGAATATCATCAATGCCAAAATAACATAGCTACAAATTACATTCTTGCTTGAATAAAACATAATGGCTTAATTCTTCCCTTCTTCTTACTTGTCCCACAACACATTTTTTAAATCAATGGTAACATTATTGTGGGCATCGCTTCAAACCTTGTCATATTTTCTTATTGTCACAAATATTTTTGTTTAGTTCATAAATATTTCATCTTTGAGATACCTATGAAGAAATATTATTTTTCATGTCCATTTCTCCACTTCCAAATCAAAAGTGACTATTAATACAAATAGGAATCTAAAATAGGCCATCTAATCCACTAGAGAGAAGGTCTCATTATAATAAAACCCCCTACATGGGAGTATCTCTTTTCTACCAATGGAGAGTGATACCACTACATAGAATAACATTCATTATTCTTCTTCTTGGACATCCATTTTCATCCAACCACATTCTTTCCAACAATAGAGGAGACATATTTTTAGTCATTGTTTAGGTCAGAATGTTAAAATGTAACTCCATGGTGTGTTCTCATTCCTCTATATCTGCATTTTTATATCTGAAGCAAAGATATAATAGCATATGCCTCACCTTCTAGTTGGTTTTTCACCCATTTTGTGTTTCCTAGGATAAATCTTATCTTCTTCCATTCTCATACTTTCATAATTTCATAGAATTCAAACAAATCTATTAAATAATTAATCTATGATTTAAGAAAAAATAATTTTGATACTCATGCATTTTAGAATATTCTTATATTTTTTGTAATGAACCATTGTGGTTAAATATTAATTGTAGTTTATAGATCATTAATAAACATGCTAAAGGGAGATTTATATTTCTTTCATAATCGAAAATAATGAAATCCAAATCCTCATTTTCTCCTTACGCATTTGAAGAATTAGGCTTGAATTCATTCTCCTTGTGCCCTGTTTAATAGCACCTCCAACTAATTAACTCTTGCCACTTCATATCTTTACTATCACATCTTCCTCTAGATCTAAATTTCCTTTTGCTAAGCCATCAAAGCTTCTCAATCAATTCTTATTTTAAGAGTTCTTCTCCCCATCTCATCTTGCAACAATTGGCCCATCATCTCATCCAACTTGAGATTCGGTTTAGCTTTCTCTATGGGAACAAACATATTCTCCTAAGGTCCTAACAGACTATAGAGAAAGTATATGCATTGTCTCAAGGTCCTTTAGTTGATAACCAATGGCGTTTATTTGATTAAAAAGGGAATTGAAGGAATCAAGGTCATATATAACACTGTTGTTATGATTAATCTTTAGAGCATACAACTTTCTTCACATCAATATCAAATTCATGAGTGTTTTTAGCATCATATAACAAGTTAAGCTTACACCAAATTTTGTTTGTCACATTTTTTTCATTAACACAAAATCTAATAAATTAATACAAATAAAGGAAATCAGTTTCTTATTCATCTTATTCTAATATTCTTACTTCATAATGTTTATCTTTATGTCTCACATGATGAATTTGACTCTCTTTCAACTAGTAAATATCCCATTTTCAACTTCTACAAATTTAAGTTCGGTTAATATATTTAAGAAACAATTAAATTTAACATACATATATATATTTCTCTAAATTCCCATTAAAACTATATATATATGAAAATCATTATTACAACAAACATTGTATTTATAAAAATCATTATGACAACAAAGCAACAAGCTTGAGCTTTTAAATTGGATCTATCTATATCTTCAATAAAAAAAACCTTAAAAAAAAGCTTCAACAACCCAATATTTCATGAGTTGAGTTCAACTTGGTGACCCAGGCATCCCCTTGAATCCCACCATTTATGATAACGAAAATTGTTAAGTTTTCCTTGAGATAAACCTATAACAAATGGATAATATTCTATGATAAAAAAAATGTCAAAATATTAAAATAGTAATAAAAACGAAGCAGGAAAACAATAATAAAAAAGTATAGGTGTATGGAGACAAATCATTGTCTTTCTTATTCCTTTATACTAATAAAGTGGGTACAAACATAGAAACAATATTGCACCTAAAACCATGAATACAAGAGGCGACCACAATAATTTTAAAATACAAGAACAGAATTTGAAGATTTCTTTACGCATTTTATATACAAATAAAAACTACAATGCTTTTAAAATACAGGAACATAATTTGAAGATTTCTTTATGAAAATAAAATCGTGATGCCCCTGTTAAATAGATTTTTCTTTTGACAATAAAGAAAGAGACATGAAATTTATCTCTTTTTTATATTAAAATAATAATTAACTTAATTTCATATAAGATAAATATTTTTTAAATACATCTTTAAACCTGTTCTATAAACTAGTGACATCAACTTTCCAAATTGTTAATATCACATCAACCTTGCATACCATGTGATTTAGCCCGTCAACTCTAGATTGCTGACTAATTGGATACTTTATTTATATAGGTTTTTGTGTTTATCAAGATTGAACCTATGTCTTCTATCAATAATACTGTGCATTAACAATGTTAATATATAGATTGTGAAATTGATGAATATTATCGTATATAAAAAATTATAGATAAAAATTATATGTCTTTCAATAGGTTAATAGAGAAGTACATATACATATGCTTTGGAAAGATAGAGAAATTATATGTTGCAATGTTCATTATTATTTACATTTACATGAGTTAATTTCAAAAAGGATATGGTATTTAAGAAGGGAGGGTAGGTAGAAATTAAATATCTCAATTGAAAATATTAAAATGTGTATTTTTTACATAATAATGATAATTGTGATTACTGTTGTCTGAGTTTTATTTTATCAATCATTTCACGTTTTAAATTCATTTTTTTTTGCATTATAGCATGTCGAGTATGTTATTAATTTATAAAAAAATATGAATGAAAAAATTAGCTAAAGTAAAAACATTAAATTGGAGCTTGAAAAGAGAATAGAAAATACTATTTAAGATTAGAGTGTGAAAAGAGAAAATGGAAAATAGTGTTTTATTTTTTATTTTTTATTTTTTTACATAAAATTGGTATATTTTATTTTATGGTATAAAAAAGTTAGGGTAACGTATTTAAAAGTATATTTTTAATTTTAATTATATAGGAGACATTTTGTAGTTTATGGGTAGTTTTATTTTTTCTATATTGTATTTCAGTGATATATTTTGTGAAGGGGATATTTATAAATATGTATAATATGGCGTAATTGGAAACAGAAGGAGGATTGGATAGTGGCCCCTGACTCTGACAAATGGGAAGATTACCACAAAGAAATGGCATCTCGTAAAGTGGCGAGAAAAACAGGGCAAGACATCCTAAGATGGGGTACACGAATACAAGGAACCTTTTCTATAGCAGAGGGGTATTACTTAAAAGCTAAACATAATCAACAAGCAGAGATGAAGAAATGGAAAAACTTATGGAAAATAAAGCATTGGCCGAAAGTTACTTTCTTTGTATGGATTATGTTATATGGTAAGGCACTTACCTGGAATCAATTATAGAGGAAAGGGAGGAAGGGACCATCACGATGTGCGCTCTGCAATGCACATGAGGAGTCAATGGAACACCTGATGAATAGATGCATTGTCGGCAACACCCTTGGGACAGCCATTACAAGATGTTTTAGTGCCATCATAGAAATTACCAAAACATCATCAATACCTTAGAAAACTGGCCGAGGAAACCTTACCAAAACTCGGTGGTAAATCATGCATGGCTGCTATCCGTTGGGTTCCTGTGTTGGAACAGCTGGAAGGCACAGAATCGTGTGATCTTCAAAGAAGAAAACCGCACCCCGGTAGACATATGGGAACAAAAAATCAGGAGCACGAGAGAAACAATTTTAATGGAATGCTGGAAGGAAAAGGACTAGAAGGTTTCAAAAATAGAGGCGAAGATCTTGCAGAGGCTAGAATTAACCCAGAGCATGATATGCAGTGACCGAAGAAAAGACCAAGTCAGAAAGGTGGCAGAAATTAAACAGTACAGGCACCCCCCACAGGGATTTGCAAAATTAAATTTCGATGGGGCGACCAAAAACAACCTAGGAGAAGCAGGAATCGGGGGGTCTTCAGGAATGACAGAGGAAAAACCTTAAGAATATTTGCGATGGATTACGGGGAGGCAACTAATAATGAAGCAAAACTACACGCGTTGAAGCACAGCCTTGAAATTGCGATTCAGGTAAAGGTTAAGAGTCTCCAAGTTGAAGGCGACTCAAAATTGGTGGTGGATATGGTAAGGCAACTGCAACAGAAAAAACCAGCAGAAAAAATAACTAAGAGTTGGAGAACAGCATGGCTGATCGGCGAAATAGGAAAGCTACTTACAAAAATAGATTATCTGATCCCCACCCATGTAAGACGCTCAGGCAACCAACTGGCAAACTGGTTAGCGAACTGGGGCATTCATAACAAGGGAAAGTTGATAGACAACGAAGGAATGGAGATGTTGCTCCTGGAGGAGCGCGAACAGTTACAACAACTTCTCGACATCGATAAGGGTGGCCATGGCAATTTCGAGGAGAACGGCCAGGAAAGCCTAGTACATGGTAGATGCGGGGAAAGATCATAGCAGGTGGGGATGGACAGTATAATCATGAAAACAGACAAGGGTGGTACAAGTGACAGAGCAGGGCAGCTGAAGCGCCAGGGAAGGATAGGGTCACTTGACGCGGAAGAAGAGAAAATCGAGATGTCATTAAGAAATGAATTGGAGGGAGTGTGGGGAGTCGGGACAAGAGGTCGCGTAGGGATGGCAAGTGGCATTAGTGGTACACAAAGGGTACGGTAGGAGCAACCGAGATAATGTAGTAGTTATGATGAGTAAAGGAGGTCAGACGGGTAGGGGAAAATCCCGAGGAAGGGATGCAGTGATGAGAGCAGGGAAATCAAACGGATAGGTGAAGGTAAGGACGAAAGGATGAAGGGGATTATACAAACAAGGGCATGAGGTGGCAGCAGGAGTTTACATGCATCATAGCATGAAGCAAGAAGGAACAATGAAAGGTGGTTGCAAGGCGCAGCGATCAGCCCATAGCTCCGGTACCGACGAGGAAAGGTGGTATGTATATTCACTTCCCTATTGTGCAACCCTCGAGATAGTTAGAGGTAGAAACTTCTGTTATTTCTCAGAGATTTCCAGGAAAAGGAAGTCATTAGCCAGTAGTAGGAAGGGAGGAGGCTATCCCGGAAATGGGAAGAAAAACCTTTACCCCATCAGAGAAGATGGTGTTTGAGGTAGAGAGTAACATAGACTTCAGCGGAGGGAAAAACCCAAGTCCAGGAAAAATCGGTGGCTGGGGAGGGTAGCTAAGTCGGGAAAAGAAGGGTTCCCTACTGGCCGTAGGAACCATATCCATGTTTGATACCCTAGAAAATCCCAGAAGGCTATGAGAAGAACTCCACCAGTTTACAGGTGGGAAAGTAGTTTAACCCATCAGTCAGGGAGACGAGGCATGATGGCGTCTTACACAGATAGCCACCAAGAGGGAAAGCAAGGGAAATCCAGAGAAATAGATGGGTGTGAGGGTAAACGGTCGACTTGCAGGGCAGGTCATGGAGTGGTCTGGGACCTCGTGGCAAAAGAACAATCGGGAACATCAGTCTAATGCAGGGGGGTAAGTGAGTGGGTTGAAGTAGAAATTCTCAACAGAGTTACTGACTTGTGGTCTCTTGTCTTGATAGGTAGGCAAGACGCAATCAAGAATAGGTTATAGGCAAGCAGCAAGACATCTCCGAAGAAAGAGAAACAAGTTCGGACCCAGGAAGAAGGATCGAGCAGTAACCCGAAGCAGCGAGGAAGGAAACCAGAGGTTGAGCAAATAATGTATATGATAAATGCTTACATGGCAAGGAATTCCTCCGAAATCTAGGAACAGATAAATGGGTGGGAACGGGAGCTAAGATCCATCAGCTCGAACAAGGAGATTCCCTGGGGTGAATGGGAGGATTTAGTACTAGATCCAGGAAATACTCGGAGCCGCAATTCTCTGTTTAACAAGTCGATCCAACATTATTGGATTATGAAGCACGTGGTAGCCCGTGCTATGGAAATGAACCAGGCAGTCCAGGAGAAAGAAGAGGAGGAAAGAAAGCAGAGAGAGGAGCAGCTAAGGAGCTAGAAAATGGATGAACTAGAAAATTTAAAGTCCATACTCCTGAAAGAAATAGCGGTGGTCCAGATACAGGCAGCGAGCAATAATTTGATGCTGGGAAAAATGGAACAAATGATGCAGGAAATGAAATGGGTTCTGGAGCAGAAGAATGTGAATCCAGGGTCAAGTGCCATGGCACCCACACCGGTTAATTCGTGAGACGAGGAATGATGAAGCTGGGTTCTTAGATAGTTTTGTTTAAAATGTTTTTAGAAATGAACTGTGTCTGGTTGTTCTGTTATAAACTAATAGATAGAATAGTTAGTAGTATTTGAAAGAATAGATATGATAGTGTCAAGGAGAAAAACATTTTCAAATTTTGGTCTGGGTATAATGCTGATAGGTGGAGGCCTGGTTTCCTGCGAGCAGGCTAGCCACTTGAACATAAGTTTGATGTACAAATTTTTGTTATTGTAATATAGAAAGAAGTAATGCCTATGTTCACAAAAAAAAAGAAAAATATGTATAATATGATAATTATTATTACCAGTAAAAATTCACTCATGGATTTAGCAAATCCATTAATCTAGTAAATTGTAAAGAGAGATTAAATATGTTGAGGTATAAACCTTTTTTTAGTAAAAGAAAATTGAAAAATGGTTATACCTAAATATTTGATTAAGATGCATCTCTACCAATGTACATGTAAATGTTTTAACCATAATAATTCTAACCATAATTTTAAATTTTTTAATCATAATAATTTATATTTTTAAAAACTTCTGTGTATAAAATTTGTCTCTTTTCGAATGATACCATCTATATTGTTGAGATTCAAATGTTTTGTTTATAAATCACATTATCTACATTAAAGTATTTTTTTATCTTAATTTTTTAAATAGATATCATATACTATCTTTTATTATTATATATTTTATTTAGAGTTTTTTATATTAATATTTTTAAATCTATATATTAATTTTTCTATTAAGATTAAATGATTTTGGTTTGTCTCTCTTATTATAATTGAAGGTTAAATCAAATACTTAAGTTTTTTTAGCTCAATCTTTTTAGATATTAAAATCTTATGTGGGTGAAACATTTGATATTGAAATGCATTAGTTAAAATAGATATTCAAATAATTTATTTAATTAACATGCATATTCAAATCGTGTATTAAAATATTTTTAGAAATATAAAAATTATACATTTTGTTGGTATGATTAAAATAAAAATACAATGTTTTTCATTTCTTTTAATTATGGCACATTTTATAACCCAATAGATTGAGCAAGGAGGGGCATTTTATACTCTAGTGTGAGAGCCACTTATAATTCCTTTCATGCTCAACATGGAGTTGACAGTGTCTCTTTTAAAATAAAAAATAAATAAAATCTCCTTTAAAATAAAAATAAAATATTCTCTAAATAGAAAAATAGTATCAACTATAATAAAGAAACATAAATGAATGTGTACATTTAATTAACTTTAATTAAAATCATTAGAGAAGATTACTAATACCAACCTCAGTATGGTAACTCGATTTGTTGATGATATTATAGTCTAATTTGGTAAAACTATTTGACTAACTCTTAGCCATAAATTAAATATTTCGATGTCCATATAAACTTTAAAAAAAGTTAAAATAGTTATAAGTAAAAAAAAAGTTAAAATGTTTAAACTTTATACTTTTCAAAAATATTTCAACACAACATTTAAATAAACTACTTGAAAATATTTATTTGGATCTCTACTTCATATCTATCTCTATATATAAAAATAAAATGTTAAAATAAAATATTTTATGTTGCTATTAATAAAAAATTCAATACTGTAATTGAAATTAAAAATTAAATAAAAAATATGAGTTTTCAAAGGGAAATGTGTAACTTATTCAATTTTTATTATAAAAATAATATGTGATATTCCAAAATCTCTGTAATAATAAAAAAAAATCAATAAAGATCATTAATACAATATTTTAATATTCAAGATTAGTTAATATTGACATATACTTAAAAATATACTAATAATTAAAAAAATAAATTAATATGGAAACTGTAGTCCATAGATAAAATATCTCTATGCACATGTTATATAAAATATTTGACTGTAAGTATGTATATATTATATATTATTTCAAAAAACATGTATATATCATATAAAACAATTGAAAAAAATAAATTTGTAATAACTAAAATGTTTGAAGTACTTCACTATTTTACATTTTGATCCCTTTTTAGATCTATTTATTTGGGTCAATTTTTCAATTAATTCAAAAAAAAAAAATTATATTTACCAGTTTAAGTTACATACTCTACCTTGCATTCAAAAATCAATTTTAAACAAATAAAAGTTTATATATATATATTCATTGAGATCTATTAAGGGATTAGAGGGATGCAATTTTTTTTTTCAAATTTTACTCTCTAAAAGATATTTTCATTTAAAGAAATTTGATCCGACTTGGTGCATGCTAGAAGTGTGGTTAAGATGGATTTAGATTGGTTTAATCATTTTGTTTCATTTTAAAATTAATATAAAACTATGTTACTTCACATATTTCTTTTAGACTCGGTTGTAATATTGAGCACAATGAATTGGTACTTTATAATACTTCTAATTAAAACTAATCAAATATATATATCTATCTTTATTTTTTTGTGATAGTCCTTTTTTTAATTAAAAATATATTATATATTATTTCAGGAAAACATATTATATCATATAAAGTAATTGAAAAAAATAAATTGCAATAACTAAAATGTTTGAAGTACTTCACTATTTTACATTGATCCCTTTTTAGATCTATTTATTTGGGTCAATTTTTCCTATAATTCAACAAAGTTTTTTTAGACTTAAAAGTTTAAGTTACATACCCTGCATTACATTCAAAAATCAATTTTAAACGAATAAAAGTTTATATATATATATATATTGAGATCTATTAAGGGATTAGAGGTATGCAATTTGTTTTTTCAAATTTTACTCTCTACAAGATATTTGTACTTAAAGAAATTTGATCCGACTTGGTACATGCTAGAAGTGTGGTTAAGATAGATTTATATTGGTTTAATCGTTTTGTTTCATTTTAAAATTAATATAAAACTATGTTACTTCACATATTTCTTTTAGACTTGGTTGTAATATTAAACACAATAAATTGGTATTTCATAATACTTTTAATTAAAACTAATCATATATATATTTTTGTGATAATTTTTTTTTTAATTACAAAATATTTTATTTTTATTTTAAAAAAGTTGAGCATGCAAATCTCACCTTCCCTCATATTCTTGACTCTTTATGATGCAATTATTTTTAATGAGTTATAAAATTAAAATAAGTTTCTTACTATGAGTGTTTAAATAATGAATTAGTGAATTTAAATTAGTGAATGATGTTTTTCATTATTTATTAGTTTGGAGTATTAGCCTGTGGTCGAAGATATATTGATATCTAAGCCTTTAAAATATCAGCTTAACTCTTAATACGGATGGGTTTTTTAAGTGTTGGCCAAACAAGTTAAATTCTTTAATAATATTGAATTTTATTATGTAAATGGATTGAAAATCATGTTGTTTTGGAAAAAAAAACTATAAAATTTTAAAAACCTACGCATTATATAATTCAAAACTTTTAAAAAGATATAGTCTAATTTACAGAGGAAATGATTTATTTCACTACATTTTTTCTGATTAATTTTAACTAAAATTTTAACTAAAATGAGGCAGAGATTTTTAAAAACTTAAGTTTAAGTTGTTTAATTTGTAAAATTTGAGTGTCTCAAGATTTTCTATGGTGTGAATCTATTTATACATTCAAAAATATATTTTAAGCAATAAAAAATCACAATTTTACTTGAAATTATATTGTTAGGTTAAGTTTTTTCAAATTAAATTTTCCAATTTTTTTTAAAAAAAAATTATTCTCTTTAAACCACTAAGTGAAGATCAAGTTGCCATTACATCAATATACCTCATCATCATATAAAATTAAATCCAGTAAAATGAATAACAACTATTTTACCAACTTAAAATCCAGTAAAAAAAAATAATAACCATTTTACCAACTTAATTCTAATTAACGTTAAATTTTACCATAAAAATAGATAGCAAAATTTATATTTAAAATATATTTTTATAAAATAGGAAATACCATTAAAAACTAAAAATGAATACTCGAAATACCTCGCAATCCTATGAATATTGTAAATACATCACAATGATACAGAAATCCATTCCATTATTAAGATATACTTTAGTTTGCTTGCATAACAGATCCACTTACTCAATCCTGTTGGAAGTTTACGAAAAATTTCATAATAGACAGACAAAAAAAACGCTTTTTTTTTTACTCTGTTTCTGCACAGAAAACTCGAAAAAATTGTTTTCTGGATATGGTGTTGCAACAACACAGTTTGGTGTACTCTGTTTTTGCACAGAAAACTCGAAAAAATTGTTTTCTGGATATGGTGTTCCAACAACACAGTTTGGTGTTGAAGCAACTGTGAATAACACTCTGTTTTGTTTTTAACACAGTAAACAGAAAATTGCTTACTGGAAAAAGTGTTGCAACAACACAGTTTGGTGTTGCAGCAACATAGATTTGGTGTTGCAGCAACAGAAAAATTTATGAGAATTTAAAAACAATACTCATTAACACTGAAACTCGTGTAACAGCAACAAAAAATTAAATTGTATTCATAAACAGTAACTCAGCTGATACAAATTCGTCTTCCTCTTGACATAGCGATAACAACAGTAACACTTCAGTGACAGAAACCAATTTTCTTTATCTCAGAAAATTATAGGTTCTGCTGTGAGTTTACAGAAGAGACTCTCTATTCAGTGTTCTAACCTTTACAGGTTCTGCTGTGCATTTACAGAAGAGACTTTCTATTCAGTCTTCTAACCTTCTCTCTTTAAAAACAGAAATGTTGTTCATTCTTTTAAAAAACAGAACTGCTGTTAATTACATTTATAGGGAAAAAAAACATATTTGAGTAACCAATAAAATAACCAAAATATCCTGTAACGCTTATCTGCGTATTGAATACAGAAGCGGTGATGCCTTTATGACTGAAAACAAGTCGGGGGTTGCAAGGGAATTAAATTCTTTGAATTTAATTCACATTAATGTACAAAATATCAAGAGTGACTTTGCGCCATTGAACACCCTGTAATATCAGATTTGTGTCCAGCTGTTTATGTTGTAGTTGGAATTAAATTCCAACAAATCCCATCAATATTAAAATATACTTTAATTTACTTTTGTAACATATCGACTCCGTATTATTTTGAAGATTATCAATTATGTAGATAATGACACATTTATGTGTACGTGTCATATAGGCTTATTCCTTATCTTATTTATTATCAATTAGATATGATAGATTTCTATGTACGTGTGGTATAGGCTTATCCTTATCAGTTTGGGGTTTGTGCTCCGCTGGCAATCATTCTGATCTGTGATAGATTCCTGTGGAATTATGATGGATGACTTCTTCGTCCTCACTTTGGAATTTTTGCTGATCTATGATAGATTTCTTTGCAATTATAGATTCCAAGGCTTCTTCGTCCTCACTTTGAAATTTGTGGTTGCCTTGTTGCAATCTTTCTGATAGGTTTGTTTTAAGTTGTTGCTCTATTGTTTTACCATTCACATTTTAATAGGCCGGCGCTTCATATTCTGGTGGGGAGCGGAACCCCGGCTGACGATTACAGAGCCTGAGCTAATCAAAGAACTTCTCTCTGCAAAGAACGTCCTCTCCTATGGAAAATCCCAATTGCAACAAAAGGGTGTGGAGGACTTCATTGGGAAAGGCCTGTTGATGGCTAATGGGCAAGACTGGGCAAATCAACGGCGTGTTATAGCTCCTGCCTTTCACCAAGAGAACCTCAAGGTACTTTCATTGCAATTGCAACCATATTTCTCTATGCAACTGTAGATGTATTGACTAGCAAAATTAGATATGGCAAAAAGCTAGGCTGTGGAAAAGAATAGAGAAGGCAAAAAAATATACAGGCATATATCCAGAAAAAATACATGTTTTTGCAGTTATCAATCTGGATTTATTTGTTGGCTTCTGGATAATGGCAATGTAGTAAGTCAATGCTTCTTTGCATGTGCTTAAATCTAGGGATGTGTCTGTTTGCTTTGGGGAGATTGATCTCTCCTGTTAAAAGATCAACGCTCCAGTGCATTTAGTGGCATATGCTTAAATCGGTATAGAAGATCAACGCTCCAGTGCATTTAGTGGCATATGCTTAAATCTAGTGATATTCTTGATGTAAATTTCAAGAAGAATAGAGCTTTGAAAGTTTTGCATGATTGTTTGAAGAATAGAGCTTTAAAAGTTTTCCATGATTGTTTAGGTAATTTCTGTTAGCCCAATTTGATGAAAGAAGGTCCGTGCAGGGACACGTATTATACATGATCGGAAGTACAAAATGTATGATAAATCAGTGGCAGAGAATCGTGACTCCAACACTATTGACTGCACTTTATTAGATTTCAGGAGGGATGGAGCTTTAGAAGTTTTGCATGATTGTTTAGCTAATTTCTGTTAACCAAACTTGATGAAAATAATGTCCGTGCAGGGACACGTATTATACATGATCGAAAGTACAAAATGTATGATAAATCAGTGGAAGAGAATTGTGGAGGAGGGAGGTGGAACTGCTGAAATTGAGGTGGGGGAGCATTTCGCCCGTTTGGCTGCAGATATTATCGCGAAGACAGAATTTGGGAGCAGCTACGAAAAAGGAAAACTAGTTTTTGAGAAGTTGGGTCTCTTGCAACAAATGGTATCCCGTGCTGATCGTTATTCTCGTTTTCCCAGTAACAGGTAAACCTGAAAATAAATGCCTGCAATACCACTGTCTATCGAATTCAAATTACAAGAGTGAATGAATAAATGTAACTTCTTCCGATTCAAAGTAGATTCTGTCTGCCGTTAATCGACATTTATGTTTTTAAGTGTTCCAACTTTTTGAAAAATTCTAGAAAATCATTATTTCGGTTTCGTTATGATCCAAAGGTGAGAGAGTAGTGCGGCAGGCTGTCAGTGGTAAGAACTGAATCTCACCATTTTCACGATCATTTTCTTCCATCAATCCTATTTTGGTATCAGAGCCTAGTTAATGGAGTGAAAATAAATGGCTGGTTTTGAAGTCATTGAGATTGGAAAAACGGGAAGAGCTCCATTTCGTGGATGGAGATGTGGTGCGTTTTGTGTGGATGGGACCTGTGTGTAGAAGAAGTTTTGAATCTATATTGAATTGATATTGAATTTACATTGAATTGATTGATTGATTTTATATTTAAATGGTAAACTGATTTTTTGGATGGATTGATTTTAGATATTGAAAGATTTTCGGAAATCTGCCATCTGCAATCATTTGTGGAGTCGAGTCGAATTTACATCAGATTAGTTTAGTTAGATTAGGAAATAAATCTTGAAATTTAGGGGATCTATTGGGAAAAACATGGAACGTTGTAACTGCTTCCGGAGTACAAGGCATTTGTTTTGAAGGAAGACGGAAAAAAAAAAAAACAAACAGAGAAAAAGGGGTTGTTTTTTTATTTTTTGAGTGGATGGACTTGTTTCTGTAGAAGATTTGAAAGTGTTTTCTGAATGAAAATCTAAAGTTTATGGTGTTCAGTTTTGTGTTCTATTAGCCACTATATTGTTAATTTCTTTAGTATGAGTATATACTCTTGCAGGTTAGAAATTTTGTGCAAGAGTGTACGCTTACATGGAACGTTGTAACTGCTTCCGGGGTACGAGGCATTTTTTCAAGGAAGACGGAAAAAAACAAAATGAGAAAAAGATATTTTTTCTCTTGTAAGGGGATGGACTTGTTTAAGTAGAAGATTTGAATGTTTTTTCCTGAATGAAAATAAGTTTATGGTCTTCCGTTTTGTGTTCTATTAGCCGCTATATTACTAATTTCTTTCGTATGAGTATACGGTTGCAGATTAAAAACTTTGCAAGAGTGTTTTCTCGCGGATGCTTCATATCTGTTTTCGTTGACATTTTCGGTTTTAATAACTTAGGCAAAAATCTCATGTAGGTGAAAATAATAGGATTTGTTGCTATATTAGCTCTATTTTGTTGGAGAATAGTTAATGCATTCTATATTTGTTGTGAGAGAATTTATGAGTAAGTTTTATTCTCTTAGCTATAATAATATGCCGGATATTGTATGAAGGTAGAGAGTGTGTGAGAAAATAAATTATTGTAATCTCCTATTTAATAATAAGATAGCCGATGCCTCTCTTTGGTGGACGTAGCCGAGATTGGTTGGGTGAACCACATTAAATCACTGTGTCATTTGTGTATGATTTTTTATACTGTGTTTGTCTTTTAATTTCCGTTGCGCACTGTTTGCTCTAACAATTGGTATCAGAGCGTGTTGAGGAGCGGATGCGTGCGTGCGACAGAGGTGGTGCAGGTGGAGTTTTATGGAGATTTGGCGATTGGCGTGGTTTCGGGCGAAACAGTCACGCCAATATTAGGCAGTGAACGGATTAGCGCGGTTTATCGCGGAATAGATGTGCCAATTGGCGCGGATCCAACCTTAATAGTCGTGCTAGAGCGCCAATATCCCCATTGCCGCAGATCCGACGGGTATAGTCGCGCCAATATTGCTACTCTAAGCGATTTTGCTTCTGGCGCGGATCGTCTACTGTTCAGATAGCACCAAGTCCCTTTCGGCGCACCAACCAAGAACTGTGTTGGTAAAACTACATTTTTTTGTTCTCTATTTTTATTTGTAATATGCAGTTTGTACAACAGAGAGATTTTTTTATAAGATAAAGACAGCATAGTAGAAGGCGAAGGCATTTTTTTGTTAAATATTAATTTGATTGATAACAAGTTGGAATTGGAGATTGTTTTTTGGTTGATACAATATGGCAAAAACTCAAAGTGCTCATTTTGAGATCGAGAAGCTCAATGGAAAAAACAATTTCAAGATCTCGAAAGTGAAGATGTATGATCTGCTTGTGCAACAAGGCGTGGCGAAGGCATTGATGGGAAAATCCAAACAGCCTTACAACATGACAGATGATGAGTGGACCGAGATGGATGAAAGAGCATTGAGTGTTAGTCGACTGTGTTTGGCGAATGATGTTTTTTCTAACATCGTGTCGGAGAAAATGGTTGCTGGTTTGTGAACGAAGCTTGAGAAGTTGTACATGACAAAATCCTTAACCAATAAGATTCTCCTGAAGCGACAGTTGTACAGTTTGCGAAGGAAGGAAGGTACATCGATTACTGATTCTTTGAATTCTTTTAATACTCTCCTGGTGCAATTAGAAAGTATAGAAGTAAAATTTGAATCAGAAGATAAAGCTAGTACTTTATTGTGCTCGTTGCCCGAGTCATGGGATCATATTGTTACTTCTATAAGTCTGAGTTCATCAGAAACCCTTGAGTTTGATGATGCAGTTGCATCTTTATTATCGAAGTTAGAAACCTCTACATCAGAAACAATGATGGTCAGAGGTCGTTCTAAAGAAAGATGCTTCAGTAGGCAGAGCGACTCACGTTCAAAGTTGAAAGGAAAGAAGAGTAAGGTAAAGTGTTGGTTTTGTGGCAAATCAGGACATTTGAAGAAGGACTGTTGGAAGCAACAACAAACTTCTAAAGACGATTATTTGACAGGGAAGAAATAAGCAAACACAACAGATACAGGTTCGGCATCCGGTTCAGGTACGAGTGATGAAGTGTTATCAGTTAATTTGTCAAATCATGATCAACATTGGCTATTAGATTCTGGTGCATCAAACCACATGTGCATTCCTAGAAAATGGTTTAAGACGTATAAATCAATTAATGATGGAGTCGTGTACATGGGTAATGATGTCACATGTAACAATGTGGGTATTGGGAGTATTCAGCTGCAAATGTTTGATGGGACAACCAAAATTTTAATTGATGTAAGACATGTACCAGAATTAAGGAAAAATCTAACTTCACTAGAAGCACTTGACACAAATGGATATAAAACTGTAATTCAAGGTGGAGTAATGAAAATTTACAAAGGTATTTTACTAGTAATGAAAGCTAAGAAGGTAGGAAATATATTTCAGTTAGAAGGAAGAACAGGGTCAGATCATGTGTCTACGGTGTTTGAACATGACAGTTGTTATATTCGTTTATGGCATCAAAGGTTGGGCCATATGAGCGAAAGAAGGTTAAATATTTTGGCTGATCATAAGTTACTTCCTAATCTAAAGGCTGGTAAGTTAGATTTTTGAAAACATTGTCTGTTTAGGAAACAAAGTAAGCAAAAGTTTAAAACAGGAAAACATACTAGTAAAAATGAATCCTTGATTATATCCATTCAGATGTTTGGGGTCCATCCACTACAACTTCATATGGTGGTTCGTCATATTTTGTATCGTTTATTGATGATTTTTCTAGGAAAGTGTGGGTCTACATGTTGAAAAGGAAGTCTGATGTGTTTACAGTTTTCAAACAGTTTAGAGCATTGGTAGAAAACATCACTGGTAGAACTATAAAATGTTTAAAAACTGACAATGGTGGTGAGTTTACTTCCAAGGAGTTTGACAATTATTGCAAGGACGCTGGGATCGAATTTAGTGGAGAGCTTTAGATCTGATCCTATAGCAGCCTGTGGAGACTATATGTCTTCACATCATTTTTGTATAGAGAACCTCGAACATGGCCTAGAATATGGGCAAGGAGGGGCAAGAAAAATGTTGGATTAAGGAAGAATGAGAGAGACATTGCTTAAGACGTTAGCAAGGCTAGATTTCGGTTAGATGAATCAGAAGAAGAACTAGAGAATGTATCAACTTGTGCTGGAGAATGAACCCCATGGAAAAATTGATAGAAGTGATCTCAAAATAGAGAACCAAGGTAAAAAGGCATAGATTTCAAACTTCGAGGGTGACCTGGACCCTGAGTTGTTAATAAATTGGTTGAAAGAATTAGAGAAGTATGTTGATATGGAGAGCATAAATGAGCAGGACCCGAGGAGGGTGTATAGCGACAAGAATGAAGTCGCGCAATTGTTGAAATGTAATTTCACCTACGCATTTAATTCAGGAAAACCACCAGTTTTATCGCACCGCTTTTGCTGAGCAAGTGGTATTCTCTGGAGGGGCAGCGATAGTGTACACTGTCTGACACGTGGATGAGCAAATTTCCAAAACAACTTTTATTCGGAACGTAAAATTCGTTTGGTTTGAACGTGCAATAGTTGTCCGATTGAAAGATTGGTTGATGTTCGTCGATTAAAACCACGCTGAGTACAGGCCTGCAGCGCCATAGAGTTGACGTGAAGTTTTTTGTTTTGACTATCGTTTGTATTAGTAAAGCATTTAATAAAATTTACTGTGGTCGTAAATGTAGGTAGAAGTTTTGAGTTTAATATTTTTTAACTCACGGGAAGTATGGGCATAGAAAAATGCATTGTTATGTTTTATTTAGTAGTTGTTCATTTTGTATAAGTAATGTAAGGGAAGGAGAGCGCGTAAGTAAGGAGTGAATGAAGAAAATCTTTTACACAGCAGTGTCAAAATTTTAATGCACAACAGTGCAGATGTAATGTTCTGTTTTTGTTGAGGGAATGAAATTTAATGCAAAGTAATATGCAGCAGGCAGCAGCATGAATGAAACGAGAAGATTTTTATAGCAATAAATGTAAAGAAAATTTTTACACACAACAGTGTAAAATTTTCATGAGAGACAGAGTAATTTTTTTTTTGTGTGAACTCTGAAAGTTTTTCAGTTCTACTTGGAAAAATCCCTCTGTTGGAGGAAGAAGAATCTTGTAACAGCAGTTATTTTATTAATGAATAGAAATTTTTATGTGTGTAATATACTCTGTTCTCCTAGAAACAATTTTTAGCTTCCGTGTGTCTCTGTTCAGTTTTGTTTGGAATCATCAGAAATTCCCAACATGGTATCAGAGCTTGTCCAGGCTCTTTGAAGGTGTCAAAGAAGATGAAAGAAGGATTTCTTGTTATAGCAGCGTCTCCAGTAGAGTGAAGACTCAGTAAAAAAAAATCCAAGGTATTTCTCAAGTTTTTTTTTGTGTTGCTGTTGAAGACAGTCAGTGATTTTTAAATACACAATGAAGTATTTTGAAGCATAGTTAAGAGTGCAAGAATGGTTGGAGCCAGCACTAGCATGGGTATTTGTAATACTCAGCACCCACTATTTAATGGGAAAAATTATGACTATTTGGAAATAACCATGAGAGCCCTGCTTACCTCACAAGACTTATGGGAATTTGTTGGGGATGGTTTTGAAGAACCAGCAGATGAAAATGAGTTTAATAATTTAACTCAGGTGGAGAAAGAATGGATGAAGAGCTATAAGAAGAAGGATTCTAAAGCCTTCTTATTCTTATATCAAGCTGTGCATGAGAGTGTGTTTCCAAGGATAGCAGCAGCCAAGACATCCAAAGAAGTATGACAAACTCTTAAGATAGCCTATCAAGGCATGGAGAAAGTGAAGACAACAAAACTACAACTGCTGAGGAGAGATTTTGAAAATCTATGCATGAAGGAGTCAGATAATATTGACTCATTCTTCATACAAGTGATTGGTTTGGTCACACATATAAGGTCTCATGGAGAAATTCTTGAAGAAAGGAGGATTGTGGAGAAAATATTGAGGGTCCTACCCTCAAATTTCGATGTGATTGTCACCACCATAGAAGAGACAAAAGATCTCACAAATTTCTCAGTTGATGAATTACATGCATCACTGATAACACATGATCAGAGATTGAGTAGAAATGAAAACTCATCTCTAGAGCATGCCTTCAAGACCCAGATGTCCTTTGGAAGAGGAAGAGGTCAAGGCAGAGGAAACAAGAGAGGAAGAGGCAGAAGCCAAAACAGAGGTGGAAGGAATAGTCGAGCGAATGCTCAAGGAAGAGGCAGCAATCCAAATCAGAACCAAGGCCAAGGCAACAACCAACAAAGTGGACAACATCATGCTTAAGGACAAAGGTATGAAAAATCCAATGTCCAATGTTACTATTGTAAAAAATATGGGCATTATGAAAATGAATGTACGAAGAAGAAACATGATATGAGTAATAGATCTAGTGCAAATTTCACTAGAGAAAACATCATCCAAGATAATGTGTTGTTTTCATATAATATGGTTGAAACAAAGAGTGAAGATGTATGGTTTTTAGACTTTGGTTGCAGTAACCATATGACAGGAAACATAGTCATGTTTTCTAAGTTAGATCAGAGTGTGAAATTACAAGTCAGATTAGGGACTGATAGTAAAGTTTCTGTTATGGGAAAAGGAGAAGTAAAAGTCTTAACAAGGAAAGGTGAAAATAAAATGATAGCAGATGTCTATTATGTTCCTAAAATGAAGTGTAACCTCTTAAGTATTGGACAACTTGTTCAAAAGGGGTACAATGTTTTCTTTGAGAATGATGTATGCACCATCATGGATAGAGCACCCAACAAACGATGTATTGTTGAAGTGAAGATGAGAAGGAACAGGGTGTTCCATGTCAAGATAAAAGTAGATTTGAAAGATGGAGTTGAAATTGCAATAGTTACTCAAGAGGCTTTCCAAAGCGAACCAAAGGATGAAAATTGGTTGTGGCACTTGAGATTTGGACATCTCAACTT
>APFE030431152.1:5378-16703 GCA_000404065.3 Pinus taeda
AATTTCCATTTTTTACAAAAATGATTTGCTCAAATTTCACAATATAAAATTATTTTACTTTAAAAATTGTCAACATATATAGTGTATATATAAAATCATTATAAATTTGAATAATTTTACAAATACAGCGATAAACATTTTATATTTTTCATGTTAGGGACTAGTGAGATTCGCCAATGTTTTTAAACTTCAAGATAATTTTCCATCCTTAAAATTTTCGCTGTTTATTAAGCTCCCTACTAATGTAGAAATTGATAAGTATAGCCAACCTTTTTATATTTTAATTAAATACAAGCAACCAATTTTAATATTCCTGCAAATTTAACAGTATAAAGATTATCCAAAATTTAATTGAAGTAAATAATTGAAAATTGGAAAAAGTAAACCATTTCATTTGTACAAAATTTCTATAATAATAGTAAAAATTTCAATTGTCATTTTAACCGAACCTTATCAAAATTGTTATTTAACTATTTTATTTAACAAAGCCGTAGAAAAACTATATTTGGTATTTTTGACGTCTAAATTTATCTAAATATCGATGAGAAGTTCAATATCCCCGTCACATTTTTTTTTAGCTAATCTATTCAAAATGAAGGGGTCAAAAGGACAGGAGTCTTGATAAATTATGGTCTTTCCGTTTACGAATACGCCTATAACTCCCACTTAAAATTGGAGTATTATGTCCATATATGTAATGTGATTTCCGAGTACCTACCACAAATTGGTCTCTTCACAAAAAGGAAGCGAAGGTTGAAAAAAGGAGGAAGATGATGTTGGCATTTGGAAGGGTCATTGGAGGCAGGACGGGTGTGCACGACGGCATAAAAAATTTGTATGTTTAGACTCTGCTAAAGGTTTCCCCGGAACTTCCACCATGATGAAGGTCATAGCATGCAAGAAGTTCTATATGATGGACACAAATGTGGGAGTTGTATAATACAAACCCATCATATAAATCCTTGATTTGAATTTATCCTATGTTAAACACCAACATGTGAAGATTTATAGCGAAAAATGGATTTGTGTGTTTCTGAGAACAACAACATCATATTTGCAAATTTTGACGAGTGATGGGATAAATGAGGTATGGAAAAAAATCCCCAAGAAATCTCTATCCATGACATGTGGATATGATTATGCTCACAAGATAAAACAAACAACTTAAAACAAAGGGTATCTTTCAAATCTCCTATGTCAACTCCAGTCAAAATTTTAACAAACATGTAATGGAAATCTTCGTTCAATGTAACATGAATGAAAGGACATTTAACAATTCATCCATTGGTTATCAAATTCAACTTACTCGCACAATGCAAGCATGATGAATTGAACTAGAAACTAGAGAATGAGTGGTGGTATTCCTTTCTATAAATAGGGAAACATGTATTTAAGTCTTTAGTAAAGTTATGTCAGGGAAAATAAACAAAACAGAAGGCTGAGAAAATCCATCCATTAACATAAAACCTTTACTTTTCAATAAAATAAGCAATAGGACCAAGCAACAAAAACATGATGGTGTTTCTGTAAATTGGGAAGATGATATTGTTGATTCCCATGTTGAGCGTAACTATGGACACAATATGAAATTCGACATAGCCAAACTACCCAACATACCAGTCCTTAAAGGAGCATTACACATCGAATATTTGAGTGAGGGAATTGGTGGAACCCCAAGCGACCAAATTTATAGTCTCATTTCAGTCGCCTAAGGATGTCACTTGATAGGGGTTCGAGGGTTTTTAAATTCGATCGAGGAAGTATTGTATGTATTTTTTTCCTTAATAGTTTGTAACAACGCTGGTAAAAAATAATGTAAAGATATATCGGGCCACAATTGATGGGACATGTATTCCAAGTTGAATGGTGGGAAAAACATCTTAGTGTTTTTTCATTTCGGTTATTATGGCTAAGGAAATTTTCAAACGCAATGGAAAAGGCTTTGGAAAGGCATGAGGCATTAATTGGCATTTTATTTATAAAAGGATGGAAATTAGGAGAAAAGTGGAAGTGAAAGTTTATAGGTTTCATGTGAGGAGGAAAATGAAGAAAAAATAATTGAAAGTGAAGAAAATAGAGGCCTTATTAATAAAAACGCTTATGAGGATCAGTGGGTAGGCTTGGTCAGTGAATGTTGGTCAGTTTAGCTATGGTGGAGCTCTCTTCTATTCTCTCTCTCATATTCTTGGATACTTACAGTTTTCTTGGACCACTCTTGGAGAGTGTGGCATACTTGGAGTTTGGAGCAAGACAACAAAGGAAGAGCATGAAAGCGCAAGAGGACATCAAGATCAACAACTACAACATATTTGGCTTGTAGGTACCCAGTTGCATGTATGTTTTCCTCACTAGTTTTGGCATGCATGACATATGCATGTGGTTTGTTGGTTGTGATATGTCATTGGCATGGAGGATGGTCGTGATTGATAGTGGATTTCCTAGCCTTTCCATTTCTAGAATAGCCATGAAGATTGTGGGTTTATTTCCTTGTTTTGTGTTGGTTGGTTCTCATGTTTCTTTAGCTTGGGTTGAGTTATTAGTTCCTAAAGCCTTAGTTGGACAAATGTTCTAAAGCCCTATAACAACTTGGGTTGAGTTACTAGTCTCATAGACTTGGTTGGAAAAATTCTCTAGAGGACTTGGTGGGTTACGTTACTAGTCATGGAGCCTTTGTTGGAAAAATGCTCTAGAGTTCAGTAAAAGTTGTGGGTTGAATTACTAGTCCTGGAGCCTTCACTGGAACAAACGCTCTGGAGCCCTGGAAGGCTTGGATGGTGATCGATCTAATGATGTTTTTGTGATGTCCAACCATGATGTGAAATCACTGTTTGATGGATTGAGGTGGTTGGCCTCTCGAAGCCCTGGATGGTTTTGGATTGATGTGTTTTATGAGATTCCACATTCATGCTTGGAATATGGCATGGGGGTGAATGAATGAAGAGAGATTTGGCTCATCCATTCTATAGTCGAGTGGAACACAAAAGTCCTGTAGAAATTCCCACTGTAGATCAACAGATTATGCAATATATTAAAGCAAAATACAAGATCTACTTCTACAACAAACTTGCGGAAGCTTAATCGAATATGAGCAAGATCAAATAGAACACATATAACAGATGAAAACAAATCAATCACACATGAACGCAGAAGAATACTATGGGGAAAGATTCAACCAAAAAACCCCAATCTCTCTATTATCATACAAGTGGAAATATGTTCAGATTACACAAAGAATCAGCTGACAAGCTATCCTGCCCTCTCTGCAATCGAACAATATACCTCACAAGCTGAATAGACACAAGATATGCCTTCCCTCAGCCCTCCAAGCCTCCTATTTCCTTGCATAATTTTCCTTGGGGTCCAATGCTGCCACTTGTGTGAATTTGCCTCATCACACACTCACTAAACCCAAAATTAATTGTTAAGGAAAGAATTCCTTCTGCATGTAAGAGATATCCTCCATGGAATATTCCCGCAATTGATAGTACAGTGTCACATCATCTGATCTCAACTGGGTCTCTGTTTGAACTGACATGCATGAGTTATTTATGAGAGAATATTCAGTTATATGAAGTGCAACAGTTACATGCATGCATGCATTAACTAACTGAACTCACAATTAGTTCAACAAACTATTTGAACTAATCTAATTGGACTCAACTCAGTTAACTGAGCTAACTAATTACAACTCAATTTTACAGCTCATCCTTATCTCTTTAACTAAGGGATAAATTCTGCAATCAATGGGATAATTGTTGCATTTCCTCACATAGACTTCATGTTTGATTTTCTCCAACTAATTAACTCAAGATAAATTAATTAATTATTAATCAAACAACTGCTAAGAACAAATTCGAATTTTACTTCTCTACTTTAGTTCAGGGACTAACTAAAATAGGAAGGTATCCCAAAATGCTATTTATGGCAGTTCTATTTTTAGCACTTCTATATTTAGCATTTCTTGTTTCTATTTTCAACGCTCCCTCTAAAAAATAAAGGGATTATTAGTAACCCCAATCCTGTCTCTGTGGAACTCAAACTTGCATTTTGACAATGCTTTAGTCAAAATATCTCCATCCTGTTCCTCGGTCGAAACATATAGCAACAACATGTTCTTCTTGACCACACAGTCTTGAAGATGGTGATACTGGATATGAATGAGCTTGGACCTATCATGAAAAACTGGATTCTCAGAGAGTTTGATACAACTCTGATTATCACAGTAGATCACAGTTGGATCCATCTTCTGACCAAATAATCCCACTAGAATCTTCCGCATCCAAATGGCCTCACATGCAACCTGATTAACAGCCATGTATTTAGCCTCTGCTGAGTTAAGTGCAACTGACCTCTGTTTCCTGCTGTACCAGGAAACTGCAACTAAACCAAAGTTGAAGATTCCTCCAGAAGTACTCTTCCGGTCTGATGGACTCCCTACCCAATCTGCATTTGTGAAGCCTTGGAGCTTCACTCCCTCTGCTCGTCTATACCACAATCCAAACTAAGGTGTGCCTATGAGGTATCTCAGCACATGCTTTGCTACCTTCCAAAACAAATTGGTAGGCTGAACCATAGCTTGACTCAGCCGGTTCACTACAGAGCATAAGTCTGGTCGTGTGTTCACTAGATACATAAGTGAACCCACAAGCTGTCGATTAACAGTGGCAGCTACTACCTCACTTGAAGTAGCATCCTCCTTCCTCCAGTTCCCAGTTAGAGGAGTCTGCATGGGCTTGCACTTCTCCATGTGAAAGCACCTGAGTATCTCATTGGCATACTTGCCTTGAGACACAAATACTTCCCCATCTTTCTGCCACACCTCCATGCGTAGAAAGTAGTGCATAAGACCCATGTCTTTCATCTCGAATTCTCTTGCAAGGTCCTCCTTGAAAGACTTAATCAACTGATCATCACCTATCAAAATCAGATCATCCACATTAAGAATAATGATCAATGGCTTACCTTCTACCATGATGTGGTAAAGGTTCGCATCTGCTTCACCCTTGGTGAAGCCAAACCCTGTGAAATAACTGTCAATCTTGGTGTACCATGCATGAGGTACTTGCTTTAGCCCATACAAAGCCCTCTTGAGTCGGCACACATGTGACTCATGATTGAAGGTTTCGAAACCCTCTGGCTGCTCAATGTACACCTCCTCCTCAATCTTCCCATTGAGGAATGCTATCTTCATGTCCATTTGATGGATCTTCCAACTCATCTGCGCTGAAAGTGCCAACATTGATCTGATAAATGAGTACCTTGCTACGGGAGCATAGTCGATCACCTTGACCTGTGACAAACCATAGGAAACAAACCTTGCCTTATGTTTCTCAACACTGCTATTAGTTGCATGCTTTACCTTGTAAAGCCATTTGGAACTCACCACTAACTTGTCCTGAGGTCTTGGGACAACATCACACACGCTATTCCAAATGATAGAGTCGTACTCCTCTACCATTGCATCAACCTAGACTAGTTACTACACTGCCTCCTTGAATGAAGAAGGTTCAGACTCTACACACTCCCCAACCAAGGCCATGTACCGAGTGTACCACTCAGGTGACCTCCTCTGTCTGCGCTGAGAAGATGGCTGTCCCACATTCTCCCGCACATCCAGCATCAACCTCTCAGCTTCCCTTGAGCATTTCCGCCTATCTCTGGAAGTATCAGCATGACTGGACGTCTCCACTCCTAGATTCTCTGCATGCGGTTGCTTCACATCAATCTGAGGCTCCTCCTCCTTAGGAACTGAAAGTTCCTCATCTGCATGCAACTTGAGCTCCCTCTCAAGTGATAATCGCATGGCTTTCTGCTTGTCAAACTTCAGATCTTTGCGTACCACTGTCCTCTAACTGGTAGGCAAGTACACCCGATAGTTGTGGGGTGTATGAGTGTACCCCACAAGTATTCCCAACTTAGCTATTAGATCTAGCTTCTTCTAGGCATCTTTGGTCACATGGTAGTAAACCGATGATCCAAAGATTCCGAAGTGACTTACATCTGGTTGCTTCTCGAAAAAGGCCTCCATAGGTGTCTTCATTCCCAGTATACGGTGCAGGCTTCTGTTCTGCAAGTATACTGCTGTATTGCATGCCGCAGCCCACAAATGCAGTGGTAGGCTTTGGTCATGCAACATCGCTCGATCTGCTCCCACAATCAATCTGTTCTTCCTTTCGGCCACCCCATTCTGCTGTGGGTTACGGGGTGCTATTAATTCCCGTTTAATTCCTTCTGCAGCGCAGAAGTCATTAAAATGTTAGGAGACATACTCTCCACCATTGTCGCTACGCAAGGCTTTTATTTTCTTTCCATATTCTTTCTCTGCTAAGGCTTTAAACTCACAAAACCTTAAGAAGGTCTGATCCTTCTTTTCCATAAAGTAGATCCAACATCTATGAGAAAAATCATCAATAAAAATAACATAGTACCTTTGTTTAGCAGTAGAGGCTGTAGAGAATGGTCCACAAACATTTGAGTGAACTCGCTCCAGGATTGCTCCAGCTCTACTGTCTCGATCCAAAAAGGAAGACTTCCCATGCTTACCTAAGGTACAACCTTTGCATGTATCTGTCTGCTCAAGTTTTCCCTTGGGAAGTCTGGTAGAAATCTGTTGCATGATCTTCAGGGCTCCATGGTGCAAGTGGCCCAATCTTCTATGCCATAGCTTGTCAACATCTTGGCTCTATACCATCTCAACTTTGGAACTCAATGCAGGAAAGTCATCTACCTCCAACTTGTAGGGAATCTTTACTCGAATCCCAATTCGCTTGGTCTGTCCAGTGCCGATATGCCTCAGGAATACCTTTCCTTTACTAAGGACTACATCATAGCCTTTATCTTTTAGCATATCAACGGACACAAGATTCTTCTTCAGACCTGGTACATACTTTACATCATTCAGGGTGAGAGAAGCTACATGCTCCCTCTGAAACACAACTGTACCTTCTCTTGAAACATGGTATTTTCCATCATCGCCCATCTCGATCCACATCTAGAGATCCTTCTCGTCCAATGTACTAAAAAGATTCTTGTTACCTGACATGCAGAATGAAGCTCCACTGTCTAGGTACCACACACATCCCACCATGGATGAAACCATGCATGCGATAAGAGAGAAATCCAACTCAAACTGTGAGGCCAGTGCCTCACCATCAGATCTCTTCGAGGATCCTTTCTTGGATTTCTTCTGTGGACAATTCGTAGCATAATGGCCCACTTCATGACAATGAAAGAATCACACTTTCGATTTGTCAAATTTCTTCCCACCTTGGGAAGAACTGGATTTGGAATGGGATGCCTTCCCTTTCCCTTTCTTCGCCTTACTCGGTAAGGCTAGAATTGCCTCATCATCTTGCTTTGATGAGGATCCATCTCTGGTGCTTCTTCTTATCTCCTCCTGCATTAGATCCGACCAAAGTCATTCCCAAGTTGGCATTTTCTCTCTTCCATTAACTGAGTCTTGGTAGCTATGCCAGCTCTTAGAAAGACCGAGGAGTGTAAGACTCACCATGTCATCATCGGTTGTCATGATCCCTACACTTCCAAGCTCATCCTTGTAGGTGGTGAGCTTGTTCAGATAAGTAGAGATCGTGTCGCCCTTTTCACACTTGATTTTCCGAAGCTTGTCTTTCAGTGCCAACTTCCTCTAATCACTTCTATTCTGATATATATCTTTCAATGTTTTCCACATCGAAAATGGTGTCTCCTTCCCATGGAAGCTCAAGACAATGTGGTCTCGAACTCCCTCCAGGAGGATTCTCTTTGCTCTAGCCACACATTTCTTCCATTCCGCCAATTCTGTAGCATTCGCTGCTACCAAATTGGGGACTTCTTGATCAATGAAGTCCTTTAGACCGTTTTCCTCTAATAATGCTTCCATGCGATCATTCCAGGCTATATAATTCGAGCTGCCATTAAGGGCATACTCGAGTCTCAAACCGCTGAACACCATTGGTGAAATTAAGATGTGATAAGAACTTGATTCCTATAATCAGGAACTTTAAACTTCGAACTTCTCCCTTCTTTGTATACTTTTCTTCACTTTGATCACCTTTTCTCTGATACCATGTAGAAATTCCCACTATAGATCAACAGATTATGCAATATACTAAAGAAAAATACAAGATCTATTTCTACAACACACTTGCGGAAGCTTTATCGAATATGAGCAAGATCAAGTAGAACACATATAATAGATGAAGAGAAATCAATCACACATGAACACAGAAGAATACTTTGGGGAAAGCTTTAGCTAAAAAACCCCGATCTCTATATTATCATACAAGTGGAAATATGTTCAAATTACACAAAGAATCAACTCACAACTATCCTGCTCTCTCTACAATTGAACAATACAGCTCACAGGCTAAATAGACACAAGATATGCCTTCCCTCATCCCTCCAAGCCTCCTATTTCCTTGCACAGTTTTCCTTGGGGTCTAATGCTCCCACTTGTGTGAATTGGCCTCATCACACACTCACTAAACCCAAAAGTAACTGCACAATCTCCAAGGAAAGAATTCCTTCTGCATGCAAGAGATATCCTCCATAGAATATTCCTGCAATTGATAGTACACTGTCCCATCATCTGATATCAATTGGGTCTTTGTTTGAACTGACATGCATGAGTTATTTATGAGAGAATATTCAGTTATTTGAAGTGCAACAATTACATGCATACATGCATTAACTAATTGAAATCACAATTAGTTCAACAAACTATTTGAACTAATTTAACTCGACTTAACTCAGTTAACTGAGCTAACTAATTACAACTCAATATTACAACTCATCCTTATCTCTTTAACTAAGGGATAAATTCCTCAATCAATGGGATAACTGTTGAATTTCCTCACATAGACTTCATGTTTGATTTTCTCCAGCTAATTAACTCAAGATGAATTAATTAATTATTAATCAAACAACTTCTAAGAACAAATTCAAATTTTACTTCTCTATTTTAGTTCAGGGACTAACTAAAATAGGAAGGTATCCTGAAATGCTATTTATGGCAGTGCTATTCTTAACACTTCTATATTTAGCATTTTTTGTTGCTATTTTCAACAAGTCCCATCCCAGGTTTGTATTTTGCATCATAAATATGAGGTCATTTTCTGCTTATATTTATATGAGTATTATACTGATTTATAGGTGGATCATAGGTCTCTGATTTCATTAGTATTTTTACTGCTATTATGTTGGTTATGTATGTGTTTCATGATAGTATCTATGTATGTCTCTCATCATGTTTTTACTTGTATATGAATGAACAATGTATCTATGGCCTAATGGATGAAACTGTAGCTAAAGTGACAAGGAAAAAATGCCTCATAATGAATCTTAGATAGGCATGACACCCCTATGCTCAAGGATTCTGTTATTTACACTTGTAGATTACATATCCGTGATATGTTTTTTGAAACGACTTTCATGGCTAGTAGGGGTCTAGTCAAGGTCTTATTAAAGTAATTGCATTAGTATTTTTGTTTCCATGTTATCTTACTGTTCTAAAGGTGTCATTCAATTATGGGTAGTGACTTAGGCTCTCGGCCTGAAAATGTGGCTTAAATCTCAGGGATGCTGACATATAACTGAGCAAAATAGTCCCTGGATGCTGGCTTGCAGGGATGTGAGAGCGTCCAGAGGTCCCTGTATGCTAGCATGCCAATAGCATGAGAGCGTCCAGAGGTCAAGTGGTCCAAAATATGAGTAGCACACAAGGGTAGGTTGGTAGAAAGGTTGGAATGTTTCTAGAGGGTTCTAATAATGTGGTTCAATGTCTATATGGTGTGTTTCTATTGGTTTCACTTCGCTAACGTGACTTAAGAGGTCGAATCGTATCATAGTTGCCTCTCATCACATGCTTACCCCAGTTGGCTTGCTGCCTTGGTAGATGTGAGAGGAGGGTATTATAGAGTGGTATCAGAGAATGGTTCAACCCTCAAATTGGATGGGTGGTGTGTTGGTTATGCATTCATGTCAGTTTCATATGTTTTTCTTATGCTTGTAGTCCATGTGCTTGTTTCATTTTCATGGTGTTAAATATGGTTGTAGTGATGTCGCGATGTGAAGGTTGATGGTGTTGTTGTGGGATGTGTCGTCATGACTATATGGTTATATATACATTTGTTACGATTGATGTTTATATGTTGTTATGCATGCATTTTCATGGTGAAGGTTGTTGTGCATGAGTTCATTATATACAATTAGGTCATCATGATGATATTGGTACGTTATGATGCTAATTTGTTGGTTGAAGATAGAGAAGGAGATGTAGATCGTTAACGTGAAGCTGTAACAATGGAGTAGATCATCATACAGGTTTGTATGGTGGGCATCTAGGTATGCAGGTTAAGGATTGTTATATGTGTTATGGTTATGTGTTTTCCTTTTATTTTATTTGATGTTATGGTTACATGCATGGTAGATGCTAGTTGATTAGTGTAATCGTATGTACATATGTCAGATAGTCATGAATAATAGTAACAAGTGGTTGTATGCATTGTTGTTGTTGTTACCTTATGTTAGTTAACTTAATGATTATGTCATTGATGGATATGTTATATGTTATCTTGTAGTTAGATCGATGATTATGTTATATGTTATATGTTGTTGTTGAGTATGTTATAGGATAAATTTTTGTTGTTATATGATACTTAGCTTGATGATTAGGTTATATGTTATTGATGAACATGATATATAACTTCTTGTTGTTATATGCTAGTAACTTGATGATTAGGGTTATTTCATTAAGATCTTGATGTTGTATGTATCATACTAATTTGGATTGGTCATATGTGTGATGATTATGTTCATTACATTGAAGATCTTAATGCTACTTGTATCATGCTAACTGGATTGGTATATGAATATGGTTATGGTTACGATACTCAGGTATGAGCCATCATATTTGTGATATGGTGTTGTACTAATCTTAACTGATTGTGAAGATGTTATTATTATGTATGAATTACAAATGTTTATGATTTTACGATGTGAGAATTTTAGTTAGTTACTGTTATGGATATCATGATCTTATTTGTGTTTGAGTTGATGTGTTGTGAAGTTATATCGTGCTAACTAGATTGCTTGTGCAGACAAGATAGCCTCCCTTGAGATACATTAAGGTATGAGTTTTCGTATCTCGTATGTTTAGTGTTTGATTTTTTTATTATGTCATCTATTTGGTGTTTGAGTGTTTAGTGTCTATTATGTCATCTAGTTGATTTATCTAACATGGTAGGTTTATATTTTGTTTGAATCTTTGATTAATTGCATGATATGAGTATGTGTCTGTAACATTACATCAAGAAATGATCTTGTTTT